>VRLP01003947.1:0-55876 GCA_009660295.1 Lophius piscatorius | reverse complement strand
GGGAGCTAAGGATTCAGGGTCTTGCTCAAGGACCCTACGACAAGTAGACGCTGGTGGGATTTGAACCGGCTACCTTCCGATCTTCTGATTGGGAGACGGCCGCTCTACCCACTGAGCCACAGCCGCCCCATTAAGCCTCATTCACAGACAAACAGGCACGCTCACCAGTATAGGAAAGGTAATGATAACATTTACTTTATTTAAATAGATAATGGCACAGGCAGGATCGGCTGGACTCTCCTTTGAATTTAAATTACAACAAACACTGATGGGGGCAGCTCACCAGATAGGTCGAGTTCAGAAATGGAGGCCATGTTGACCAGACTCCAGACGTCACTTCGAGCAGCCAACACAAACTTATGGGCGCTGAGCATCTCTCCGGGAACTCTCACCTTCAGGTCACTGCAAAAAGCAACACATTCTGTCACACCAAATGTATGTAATCATATCCTTGGACGCCAGCTTACAAGAAACAAAGTCCTCCATAAAACCTTATTGTCCATTATATCACCAATCATGCACACACCATGAAAATCTACAGGTCAGATGATGCTATGTACTCGTTCCTCTGGAATAAGTTTATTGCAAGTACTTGCACATCTCACACGGAAAGATTGTGCCAAAAGACATGAGAGGTTTTTTGTTGCACACCTGTACTGATCCCACTGGTAGAGGCCTGGTGATACTATTTTCCTCACCTGCATTAGTACTGCTGTTAAGGGCCTTATGTTGCTGTGATGCTCACCTGTACTGCTCCTGCTGGTAAAGGTCGGCCACAATGTCTAGCAAGCGGCTGATGAAGGTGTTGGCTGCTGCAGGGCTGGGGGAACCTGGGCTAACCGTCTGAGCACTTAGCACAGCACAGCGTCTCTCTGTGTCGGCAAGCTTCTGCTGCATCTTCACATACTCCTGGCGGAGCAGCGCCAGGTGCTTCTGCAGCTTGGCCACCTCCTCTGCGCCACATTGGAGGGAGAGGATACGGAGTGAGGGTCATACAGGAGGACAAAAGACGGTTAGCATGACATAGTTCTGGACTCAGAGTCCAGATGTAACACCTAATTTTACAGCAGTTACTGCCTGGTATTTGGCCATAATAATGGCTGAGAAGAAACATCATCTAAACCTGGGCTCTGGAGTTAAGTTTGGAAAAATGACTGAGCAGTTATCTACTTTCCATCATGGTGGGTCATTAATATTAAAAGCCTTTCAGGCTCAGACACAGTGGTGGCTGTTAGGAAGCAAACATTTGTTTGTTTGCAACATGGATGAAGTATTTTTCTGCTGTTCTTCTGATTTGAAAAAATTTACCATCTTTATCAAATTGGCCAACATTTTCTATAGATCTACTGAGGTGACCAAGAACAAATACTTCATAACAGTAATTCCATGGTTTTTAGGTAACTGTCCTTCACTTGATTAGTTATTTTCTGAAAGCTTTTTCCTTTTTTTCTACATTTTGATAATATTTAAACTTTCTCCTCCTTACATTTTCACAAAATCTGTTTGATTTAGTAATGTATTTTTTATTTTTATCAAAAACAAATCGAAAAGTTAAACCTTAGTGTTTCCATCAACGTTTATAACACAAGACAAACAAAACACGTCAGATGCAAAACACATTTATTAAATGAATATGTTACATTGCACATGAGATCCAAGCAGTGTACAAAAACAGCTTCTTTAAGTTTCTTTAACCCTGTTATTCTTATCCTGTCGTCGCCGACAGGATTTGGCATTCATACTGCTCATTACCGCAACTCCTAGACCATTTATGATATCTAGAGAATTCAAAAACTACCAGAAAGCAGAGAAATAGAGCTTTGCACCCATATACTAGTCATAACGGTGGCCCCCAGGACTTCCGCAATACCACCGTCCAATCACAGACAAGATTCACCAGCGTGTCACAAATTTTTAACATGAGCTTCTCAGTACCGTAACGCCTGAACAGTTTGCGCAATTAAAAAAATGGTGGCTGGCATGATACACTAGACGGTACGGTAAAAATACGCTGAGCGGGGGAAGATCGACCTGCAGCTTTGAGATGAGTGAGAGCGATTAAAGGAGAAACTGCTTCAGGGTCTACCAACCCAGATAAAAAACGCCAGGAAATATATAATAAAAACAGGCAGAATAAAAAAACTAAAAGGCCAGGACTGACACCTTTTATATATATATATATATATATATATATATATATATATAAAATAATGTGTAATGTGTAATATGTAAAATAATTCAAAGTTCAAATTGTTTATGTGAAATTGTTTGTTCATTTCTTTTCAAAGTTCTTATTCTGTTATAAATTTGAAAAATCAAAATCTGTTAGTCTTTTTTTCCCTTTAAACTGTTATGCACAGTCAAACACACAGTAATAACTGCAAAATATTGAAAGTTGAAGTTATCTTGGAAAAAGGGCCAGAAGCACTCACTCATTGCACATGTTTTGACAATTCTACCGCCGTAAAATCAAAATAAATCCAGACAGCCTGAATATAATTATAGTCATAAGAGGGTTAACTTTTTACTTTCATTCTCAGAGTACGTTTCACACTCTTTACTTTTTCACTTCATCTCAAGTTCAGATTTCATCCTTCTACTTTTAGTCTTTTCTACAAAAGTCGGAAGAAGAGAAAAGAATGAGAGGACTTCCTTTGCAGACCATCATGTTCCACTACTAACTGATGTCAACATCTCCTTTCCTGCAGCTCAGAACGCTTAAGAAGTATTCAAAACAGACGAAGAGCAGGAGGGCTGTCACATGACTCGCTCATACAGGAGGATGTAAGGACTTATAGATACTGACAGTCATATGACCACTTCATACATGGGGAAGTATGCATCTACAGATATAACTGACAGTCACATGGCCAGGTCACACAGGAGGACTATGGCTCTATAGATATCAACTACAGTGACGTGACCAGCTCATACAAGGGGACTAATATATCTATAGAAACTGACTCTCAGATGACCAGCGAACACAAGAGGATGAATGGACCTATAGATATCAATGAAAGCCACATTAGCAGCTCATACAAAATATACTAACAGTCACATGAAAAGCTCATACAGGAGGAGGAACAGATAGATAAATAAAAATCTATAGATACGGACGGTCACATGACCAGCCCATAAAGAGGATGTATGGATCTAGAGATACTGACAGTTGCATAACAAACCACATATTTGGTCAAACATACTTTTGTTTCAGAGAGTTTATCCTTTCATAACCCTTATTAGAGCCATTTACCAGGGACAAACCAGTAATGTATACAGTCCTTTGAAGGTCTTTGTTCATTTAAGGTACACATCTACCAGGGAATAGACACATCACAAGGGGGACATACATCACAAGGGAGGCGACGCCTCACAAGGGGCAACTGCGTCACAGGGTGGGGACACTTAACGAGGGGGAGAAACGTCACTTAGGGACACGTGACATGTTTGCCGCTGTCGTCCTCCGTGTTGATCGTCCATTAATCGTATTGACGTCGGAGAGTAGCAAGAAGCACTAACATTGAATATAAGCTAGTATAAACAAAGGTACAGTTAGACGTAAAACTAAACATGATTGTCATCATTGTCTACATATTTTATAACATATGAGTTTGTATCTCTTGGTCTGGTAGGAAACAGGTAATCAACCTTAATCTGACCATCAGTTATCAGACTGCTAGCTACCTGTGTCAGCTAGCTCATCGCCGACAGCTCGCGACAGGACGGGAATAATGTCAGTCTCGCGGTTCTTCATCGTTCGTTTAAAAACCGGACGGTTTACTTTGAATAGAATATTAAGTACGTTTGGTTGTTCAGTGAAGCAAAACAATGACCAGTGGAGCAACAGGGAGTGTTCTGTAAGACCAGCCTCTTACCTTCCGCCATGTTGGTTCGCATTTGCGCGTGACTTACTATCGCGATATTACAGACATGGCTATGCTGCATTCAGGTCCATAGCACACTGAACAATCATTATATAACAGGCTTGTTACCTCCTCCAAAGGTTTCACCTCTGATCGTTTGTTTGTGTTTTTTAGATAATGTCTTCATCTCTGTGCGTTTGTTCGTAAGATTTAAGAAAAACCACAGGACGGATATACATGACAATTTTCCAAATGTAGGTTTTGGTATAACCTAGAGATAATAGCGTTTTGGTGATTTGATGATCTTAACAAACTTTACAAACAAACAAACTTTATTAGAACGATGAAAAGATCATATTACATGTATACAAAGTAACACAGTTATGATACAACATAAACAGAAATACAAGAAACAGAAAATGTCAGGGTGTACTCAGTTATGATACAACATAAACAGAAATACAAGAAACAGAAAATGTCCGGGTGTACTAACACTAAAATTTATAACTTCTAAAGCTTAAGTCATCGTAATTTTTCACAGCTTTTTTGTTGATGTTTCTGAAATTTTAGAAATGTATAGTTGATTTGATGATTAAACCACTAAGCTGTTTGGAGTGGTGACATCAACTTGTGGCGACCAGCTCTCTAAGGGACGTATATGTAGCTTTTATCTCTGAAAGATTATTTTTGCACCTGTACACAATAATCCTGAAAACAAATTCTATAATTTTTATGAAGAAACGGAAAAGGGGATGGTTGTGAGCCGAACAGAGGCGCTGGAGTGAAAGGCGCAAGAGAAGACTGCCACAGAGAATTTGAGAGACTGAAAGACTGCTTGCTTTTTCTAGTTAATTGTAAATACTTCCTGTAAATAGTTAGTAATGTAAATGTTACACCGAATTCACTGTAGAATAATGTCAGGCCGGTGAACATTAATTTATCTGTACAAAGGAATAAGAAATTCACAGTAACACTTATAAAGATCTCGGTGATTCATGAAGTGGTGCAAATGCTGTGAGTATGGAGGATTGCCTCCACTGGTGGTAGTTGACCTCATGCAGTCCTGTCACTCATCACAGGTTAACCCTGTGCTGCCTCAAGGTGGTCCTGGTAAGACTCACCACAGATTAACCTTCGGCTTCCTTCATGTGCTCCTGTCAGACTCAAAACAGCCATGTTTAATTTGATGTATTATAACATTTTATACTTATTTCATGAACTAATTTTAAAGAATTCTGAAGGAAAAGAAAATAGTCAAATTACAGATAAAATTCAAAATAGATCAGCATGATTAATTTTTGCATGTCTCGATCTCTATCAGCAGTGTTTTACAGATTCATTTCCAATTAACAGATTTTATTGATTAGGCCAGCAAATTATATTTTTCACGTTACGTCCGTTACTTTCTGATTTCTCTTATCAATGTTAATAAAATGAATTTTAAATAACCCTTGGTAAATGGCTGGGCAGATTTAGCGTTTCTTTTTTCTGCTACAATAAAACAGCTGTTGCTCCTTATATCTGTTGCTGCTGTCAGGAGCAGCTGCACCTCAGAAAACAGCAAGGTGTACGAATAGCATCCAGGTGTATTTAACATTAAATGTAAACAACTCAACGTTTTATTTTTAACGCAACAGCAATGAAACATTTTAAGGCTGGAAGACGTGAATGCACTCGCCAGTTTATTAAAACATGCGTTCTATTTACTAATACTTACGTGCAACTTACTAACCCTCATTATTTAGCATTTTCACATGTTTTCTCATTTATATAACTGGGATTTGTGGCATCTCGTCTAAGGATTAGCCAATAATTTGTCAGAGTGACAGGAAAAACGCTGGTATCTGACAACAGGGGAGCAGGAAGCAGAGGGTAAACGATGTCCTAACCGCTGGCGCTTTCAAATGACGAACCGACTATTGCAGTGCGTTCTGAGACTTGTATCTGTAGTGTATGTTCTGTGTACTAGCGGGCCAGTTATTAAAGAAATCAGATACTGTCTCGCGGGCCGGGTATAATTGTTCTGCGGGATCGAATGTGGCCTGCTATAACCTATTCGCTAAATTAAATACAGGGGGTGACTTTTTTTTTGCTGGGCAAGATATACATTTCCTCTACGAAGTTCTCTGTCCATCCAGGATTAACTCTGTATTTGCATTTCATTTTCATCTTCTTTCACAACCACTTTATACCCATAAATGAAAACCAAAGTCTGTTCAATATCACTCCGTCACATAATCACACTGAATATTGAGAAATGAGAAAATACAGTAAAACTAGTATATACATCCACACCAGGCAGGAAGCTTTCATGCCTTCTCTGATGAAGCCATGTTTCTTTTTACTAAATACCTGCCTGTGAGCACATTGGAATTTCGTGTTCAAACAGCATTAAGTATAGCAACCATCCCGTCTCACTAGTTGCCATTGTGAATCACAGTATCTGAGTTCAGGAGTATCAGGAGTTTTTCCATCTCAGGCTCAAGCCAGAGCTCAGGGATAAACTCAAGAGTTTGCCAGACCCGTTTCACGGAAAACCCCCTGACATGTCCCTACTCCTTTAAAGAAATATCATTCCTGTGTGTGTTCACCAAACAAATACTCAGGAAATATTGAAAAAAAAGCGTTATTTCAGAAGAACTCACTACAGGACCGGTTTTAGAACATGAAAAATATACATTATTATTTTATCTTTGTACATCAGGCGAGAGTTCATCAATCCGAAGAGTCATGAGATTATGGAGGAAGAACACAGAATCCAAACCAAAAACAGAGCGCATACATCAGATGTCTAAATAAGGGTGGGGACGGGACATTATCGGGAAGGACATCAGGGTGGAGGCAGCTAAAGAACAGAATCTTGGAAGAGATCTCAAAGTGTCAGGATGACTTAGATAAATCGTTATAAGATTGCAAGATCGATTCAGCCATGTATGCGATCTAATTTCTGAATTACAACAATTCTGTAGCATTTAAATCAATAACATAAGCTGCAGCAAAACTAACTAGATTGATCGCAGCTGAGGTTACAACGAGCCAGTCCCGTGGAGAAGGTGGCATTATGGTTATTGTCCATCTTTGACGTGGGGAATATGGGAGTTGTACAGCCAGATATGCAACACTGGTTGAAAACCTGCACGAAAGCTTTGTGACACGGTTGTTACACATTTAGCCAGTATGTTGTCACTTGAAGCAAATCAGTAAGGAGGTTGTTTTTATTCTGGCTGTTAAAAATAAAGAGCCTGTTCTCTGCTTCAGATTCAATCGGCTAGCTAGCTCCGGTATCTTACGCTAACTGGCTTGGCCAGAGCTAAGCTAAGGGAAGCGCAAACAGGCTAAGAGGCCAAAGAGCTAACATCACGTAGCACAGACAGAAAAAGGAGTGGTAGTTTCCAATACTCCTTAACACCTTTGAATGACGGAACTTAAATCGTACATCACTTTCTTTTCCTAATGTTGCAAAACGGAAAATCTTCTCTTTCTCTTTGAAGTTCATTGATAAAAATAGATGGCCTTTCGGGTTGGGGCAAATATCTAGAAATTATGATCAGACGTTATTGGTGTTCAGTCAGTCATGGATAGCCAAAGTCTGGCTCGGTCGAAATACCAAATCTAAGACAAGGCTTTCAAGATATCTTTGTGAAAAACCCAGGGTGAAAATAAATAAAAGCTAATGATTCTACTGTCTGTGTCTCTTTCTCGGCCTCTGTCGTTTTTCATTAGCGGGGGTTGGTTTTTATGTGAAAGCGCAATGAGCCACTGAATACAGCATCCAATTTTTGTTACATTGCAGGTGGTAAATTCTCATGTAGTAGCCGTGTTTAAACCACGGAGGATGTCAAGCAAAACTTTGAACTTTTAAACTTTAAAACTACTGACAACAATGTTTATAACTACTGATCACAAATTGTAATGTTTGTGTTCATAACTTCTGATGACAGTGTGAAATATTTGTGTCTATAGCATCTGATTAAAGTGGTTAATGTTTGCTTCATAACTGATGATCAAAGTGTGTATGTTTCTGTTTATAGCTACAGATGATGCTGTAATATTTGTGTTTACATGAGTATTCAGGGTGAACAGAGTAGTGTAACCATGGTAACGACATCTGCATGACAGCGTAAAAACTTAGTGCTTATGCTAAACATAAAAAACAGAGGTTCAGCCTTGGCTCGGTCAATAGTCTCTCCGACTCTGACAGAAAAATGCAGTCCGAGCCACGCTCTAGTTTGCAGTAGACCTGTGGGAGATAACACTTCAGTTGAAACATACATATCCGTGTAACGCATGGACAGAGCATTTTTAATGCCCTGAACAAAGATAAATATGATGTAAACTGAATGTTAAGATCATAGAGAGAATCAGGATCTCCTTTCTAAGCAGAAAAATGTGCGATCCTCGTTCTAGCTAGAATTGTCCAGCCCTAGCATAATCCATACAGGGATCATAATTCCACAGACCTGGCTGGGAGACAGACGGACTGATGAGTGCTTCATGTTTTGCAGCAATTTATCATCGTTTCTAGCATTTATTGTGCAGGACGATTATTAGGAGGCACTTTTGAAGACAGATAGGCTTGAGTGTAGCATGCACTAAGAGAAAAGGGTAATATCTCTTTAATGGAGCAGAACATCAGACGTTGGATAGGAGGTCTTTAACAGGGCAGACGTCTAACGTTAACTGAAAGATTAAAACCAATCATTCAGGATCCAGATGATGATTCTGAGCTAGACAATGCAGAGGTTTATTCTAACATGGCGGTATTCTTCAAGAATCAGCAGAGCTTTCCATCAGCATCTCCAATCTCTTTTGTTCAGAGATCCTGTTAAAGGATCCACAGGTGGAGCTGAGGGGACAATAATTAGCAGAACCAATGGTACTGCTCAGGGCTGTGTGTGGTGTGGCGGGGAGAGGGAGCTTATATATTATCCGGTTTAGTCTGTGCTATATACACGTCTTTACAAGGTCTTTCTGAAAGCTGAAGTAGTTCATTGACTTGAAGAAAATGTTTATCATCTTCTGGGATTTATTTGGAGTTGGCACTTGCTTGTAGGTCTCGTTTCGGTTCTATTGCAGCCTGCAGGATCCGGTTTATTCCTGCCCAAATAAAGGAGGACCAGTCTGACGAGGCGGTGGAAGAGAGCAGGAGATAGTGCCATGTTGATGTCCAATCAGAGACCTGCAGCAGAGCACATTTGAGATAAGAGAGATTTAAGGAGAACCAACCACACAGTTCGTCAAATACCACATTCACACTTGGATTACCTTACGGAAGACAATCTGACATCTAACATCTCCCGTGATTATTTTAATGCAAGGGACAAAAAATGAGAAGTGCAGAAACAGGGAACGGGAGGTGTCTGATAAAGGCTCAGGAATCTGAATCTCCAACACACACCCCTTCCTTCAATATTGCTCTGCAATCCCCAGTCCATCAGGAACAAGACCGTGATTAACGCTAATGTCATTGACCTGGAAAAAATTCAGAGACGCTTGCATCATGGCTTTCACCGAGAACTAGCTAAGACCTGTGGACTTGGACTTTTTGACTTAAGGCTCAGCGGTTTGGGGGCTCCAGCGAGGCTTGACAGAGACGCTAATGTTACTGGGAAACCCCATGGGGGAGGTGTCTGCCTTTATATCAGTCAGCAATGATGCAACACAACCATACACCCATGTTGTGTTTCCGTCAGAGGTGTGTATTAAGTCTGTAGCTCTTCCCCATTTTGGTTCTTCAGATCACAACACTATCCTTCTCCTGACGTACAAACCACTCCTTAAAAGTTAAAGTAGCCACCAAAGAAGTGCAGCTGTGAATTTTTAAAGCACTATTGACGAACTGGGGGGAGCCCTTGAAGCCACAGACTAAAATGTTTTTAAAAACTCTTCCACTAACTTTGATGAGAAAGTTGAAGTGATATCCTCCTACATTCTTTATCTAAAAGACTTAATTGCCTTCTAAACAATGAAAGGTGTTTCCCAATAATAAACCCTAGTTAAATAAAGCAGTTTCCTATGCACTGCATAAGAAACAAACATTTTCACACAATGTAAGTGGTTATAACGCAGAAGCCAAAAAAGGGTAGATATCAAATCAAGAGAGCCACACTCCAATATACGAACAAAACAGAGGAGAAATTTAAGAATAATGACCTGAAGGCAGCGTGGGATGGCATGGCCAATACGAAGAACAGCTTGATCACCATGGATGGTTTGACTTCATATGCAGAGCTTGCAAATGCACTAAATTACTTTTATTTAAATTTTAACCCTGTCCTGCTCAGCTGCTGGTTGAGCTAATTATGAGTCTCTTTTTCCTATTGAAAAATGTGACGGAACCAGTTTGTAATATGACCAAGTTGCAGCATGTACATGCTAAAGAGCGAGTGGCCAACGATGGGGCCCTGGGGGACACCACAGGGCAAAGGGGCAATCAAGGAAAAGCCCTTAACCATGGCTATTGAGAAGGTTATTTTCGATGAGGAGGATCTTTTTCTTTATTGCATTTAAAGCACGTTAGGTCTTACTAAACAGAATTTTGTAACTAGATAGAACCAAAAAAGTCTAAAGAGGGTAAAATAATTTAAAAAAAACATGCTTTAACACAAGATTTCACTTTATAATTAAGGTAGTTACCGTGAGTTAATCTAATTAAAATTGACAAGATTCCATGCATGTCTGACTTTTTTACTGTTTAAAAACAAAAGGGTTAATGATGAACATGATTTTATGAATGTACATAGTGATCTGTATGTTGAGTGACTATTATGCTATCTTTCAGCCAACAATCGGGGCCTATTTTGTCAGACTCATGTTCCTTGTATATAACATCAGAAAAGGAACTAAGCCTGAAATGATTACTGGCAAATTTCTTTAAGTCCGTGTAGATCAGTTGTCAGCACCTATGGGTGCATTTGGGTTAGGGAAGGGTTCTGGGGATCAGACAGATGGGCAGGCAGATGGAAATCACTGGCGGCGCAGAAGTACCCAAACCAGACTTGAGCACACCCACTCTGGAACTCTTTCCCCTCCAGTGCAGCGTGAGGTGACCATTTATCCTGGGTCCGACTGCTGCCCAATGTCTTCCATACCAGCCTCAGCGATGGGCACAGAGCGACCAGGATACTGTGTTGCACCAAACCCGTGTTATTCATTAACATACAAGGTGAATCACTCAGCTTGTATTGAAGAAGAACGCAACAGGCTGCGATAAACAAAGTGAAATGCAGGACATGATGATCAGCAACACTTCTAACACACAGTTCAAAACAGTCTTTCATTATATCAACCACAGCTGCCATCATTCGATCAGAAAGAGGCAGGAAAAGCAGCCAAGGAAACAATGAACAATTAATAAATATGAATTCAGCCCAATATCACTGAGATGCCTATTGGCACAGGACTAAAATCATCAGAAGGACTGTGGCTCTTGTGTCAACAGTGATGAAGACTTCTGACTGATAATGTTCAGGGCCTGCTCAACCCGATGCAGTTCACATATTGGGCTAATATAGTGGTGGATGATGTTACAATCAGTCTATATCATTATTTATATCAGTATCTCTGGGATACAAAAAACTCACGCAAAGCTTTTATTTGTAGATGTCTACAATCTAGCCACATATTTAAGAAGCAGCTGTCATCCACACACTCTCCCAAGGGATTCGTCCAATCCCCATTATTGTATGTTTTATATACGATCGACTGTAGGAGTAACCAAGAACTCAAGCACCTCCTAAGGTTTGTGGACAATACAGTTGTAATCAGTCTGCACCATGGAGGTCGATCATTGGTCAGTTGGGAGGACTTTTTGGAGTGGTGTGAAAACCAACTCCTCAAGATAAATGTTCATAAAATAAAAGTAATGGACATCAACCTCAGGAAAAAAAACCCACCCATTCTCCCCAGCCAAAATCAAGGAGACCCTGGTGGAGAAGGTTGGCTGCTACAAGTAATTGGGAACAGTGGCGAACGAGAACCTTAATCGGGACCAAAACATCACTGCAATCTGTAGAAAAAAACCAACAGAGGCTTTACTGTCAACACTTTTGATGTTGACACAACATTGATGGTTGTATTGCACAAATCTTTACTTAGTCCATTTTAACCTTTTCTTTGACTCCTTGATGTGGTAACCTTTTAGTGCAACCATGACCGTACTTCCAGTATTGTCAAAACCGCCAAAAAGTAATTGGTTCGCAGCAGCTTTCTCTGCATGATGTTTATCACAGACAAATTCTGCGTAAAGCCCAGTCTATTTTGGTCAGCTCCGACCATCCAGTCTTGGAGGAATTTGTTCCTTTTTGTTTTCCCATCTGGTCGGCAGTACAGTTTCGCATGGTAAAGAGCAACATGTTTAAATTTCCCTATATCCTTGATGAGGAAAACTATGACAGCATGGAGCGGCTAGCTGGCAGCACCTCATCACCATGGTTACTGAACAACATCAAATAATGGAGGAAGATGTTCGTCATAGAGAGTGATGGTTTGATACAGAATCGGGTACTTGCCCTGAAGACTTGAAGCTGGATCGCGGCTAAAAAATCACTCAAACGCTGCTTCTTGGCTCTGTCGTACACAGCGGGCTACTTTCCTCTTGAAAGCTCCGTGTCTGTCCTCCCGCCACTCCTTCTGCAGAGAAGACAGGTGAAGACCACTCAGGTGAGTAATGGTCACAGCATGGTCTAAATGTCAGCACTGCTATTAATAGGAGATTTAGAATATTCTTCATACATAATCTGAAATCTTAAAGCATTAAATAATCATAATTTCTGTTGAAACATTTCTAGACTGGAGTTTGTGGTTTTACATAGAACAAACATTAACCCTGAGGGAAGCTTCATCTTTAGTCATGACTCACTGCAGCGTCCACGTTAGCGGGGGAGTCTCCGTTGGGGTCTGCCAGCATAGAGATAACACTAATCATGATGGTCTCCACCGTGTGGATGGGCAACCAGCGCTCCTCGGGCTTCTCATAGCCGTACTTGTCCTCACCAGGCTCGTGCAAAATAGAAATACATACATCTCCATTCTTCTCCACTAAAAACATAGCAGAGAGGGTTTTAGCTATTTGCATGGTATCATACAATTTTTCATGACATTCATCCAATAAGCTACCAAACTGGTTTCAAATATGGTTAATAGACCCAACATACAGTCTACACCAGTCTCTAGCCCCTCCAAGTCACTTTACTTTTATGAAATATCACAGCCACTCAGAGCTTTCCCATATGTTGGACGGACTGAATTCTTATTTGGCAAATCCTAAAAAATGTATTTTATGGTTACTCCTTTCCTTAATAAATTAGAAATAAAGTATTACTATAAATAGATATTTTTTGATTTACAGCTAGTTTAAAAAACACATCATTGAAGTATAAAACAAATTCAGTTAATACATTTTCCATATTATGTGGAATTATAAGATATATTATTATTATTATTAACGATTGATTGTTGACCTCTGAACCTGCGGTGGAAAAGTTGTAGATGTATCCAATGCCATTAGTCTAAGATCTTTGCTCCAAGAGATCTTAGACTAATGGCATTTTGTAAGAATTCTTCAAACTAGATGATTATTTTTGAAAAGATTCTGGTTGTTGATGACTGTCTGGTTTCCTTTCATCTTGCGTTGTTTTTTGTGCACGGGGTGTCGCAAGCTGATCAGCAACTCCAGGACAACCATCGTACAATCAGAGGGTATTCAGACGTGTAAGAAATTTTAGTCGACTGACTCAATTATTCGCACAGTTTAAGCCGAAGGTGCTCAGTTCAGCTGAATTGAGCACCTTCCTTTCTCACTGCACTAGTGTTAAATGGCTACAGCTTATCGGAGTTGCAATGGCGACACAACGCGTTGTGTGGATAAAAAATAATAAGTAATGTAGAAATTGCATTTCTCACATTTCGTGTGAAATTTTTGCACTGCATAATCCACAGAGATGCACTGGCTAGCAGGTGTCTGGAGCTAGACCTTTGTGATGTTCTCCAAACATCAGTTAAGCGTGTTAACTTTATTGAAGCCAAGCCAGTGCAAAGCAGACTCTTCGCCACACTCTGTCATGAAATGGGATCAGATCACGAAGCACTGCTGATTAACAGCTCTCTCGTGGTAAAGTCTTAACGAAACTGTTTGAACTGAGTGAATATGTCCACATATTTCTTCTTCTTGAAGGTTTCAATAAGTTCATGCCAAAAGATGAGACGCCAAAGAAAAACGACTGGATACGCCAGCCTTTCAGCACCTCTAATGTGCATCACCTGCCGTCAAAGCTCCAGGACGCCCTGCTTGACCTCTCATCAGACGGCTTTCTCAACAACCACTATGGTTAGAGTTCTGGTTCTCAGGCCACGGAATACGCAGACCTATCAAATATTGCAACCGATGTACGGTATCCTTTTGCATCCACATATTTATATGAAAAAACATTTTCTGCACTGACATATACTAAAAACGAAATACAGATCACGACTCCTGAGAGTTGAGGATGATCTTCGTGTGGCATTGTCTAACAAAAAGCCAAGACTACAACTGCTTTGTTGAAAAAAGCAGGCCCAGCCATCCCACTAAGTAGAATAATTATTGGGTTGTCTCTGCCAATAAATAAGTGTAATGGAGGTCGACAAAAAGTAAACCTCTCTGCTTTCACAGGGAAACAGGCCAAATGAGATGATTTAAACTGAAAGATTTAAAAAGAGAACAAAAAGTTAGACGATGACTCTCTGATGTAGACCAGTACTGTTTTGAAGGCGCCATATTAAAAGGTGTGGCGGTAATTTGTATCTGGTAAAAAAAAAAAACAGACAGAGCAATGCGTCAGGAGGCTGGGCATGTGCAAATACAACTCAAACAGAGAGCTTTCCGAAAGAGTGTTTACATGTAGCGACTGGCTATCGGAAAGGCTTTCCGAAAGGACTTAGACTACCTCCGTTCAAAGGAATGAAATCTCATTCAGGGACATTTCTTTCGGAATTTCTTTTGGAAAGGTGTGCAGCGTTTCTTTCCGATTAGGCTTCTTTTTCGAATCCATACGGAATGAGGCTGTCCGTGTAAACCAAACTAGTGACAAATAGATGCAACATGAGAGGACTAAATTTCAGTTCAGCATAAATACTGCTGATATAGTAACCCATTTGGTTTAACGGTATGTTATAAAAGCAGTGAAGTCCATTGAAAGACTTATTTTGGAAAGAAGTTTTCATCTTTATTGTCATTATTGTGAGTTGGCATGCGACTAAAACAACCTAAAGCTAAATTCAAAAGCTGACAGCAAAATAAGAGTCATTCAGTAACTGTGTGATTTATTAATTTTGATTTTTACTTAACCTTCATTTAACCAGAAGGGAAAAAAATCCATAATCTGTAATTTTGATTAATCGTCTCAATAATCGGTGGATTGTTGTAAAAATTTACTTTAATTGCCGCCCACACTCTATGCAATCATATGTAACTCCCTTACCTCCAAATCTCTCTGCAAAATAGACCAACAATACTGTCCATGTCCTCTGAGCAAACCAAGAGTCCAGACCTGCTTTTTTAAAAAGAGGTTTCCGCACACAGGATGGCAAAAAATAATCAAGACAGCTCGTTTCTGTCTTGTTAGCACGTTGTTAGCAAACAACATTTTTTCTGCCTCAGATTTTTTGAAACAAACCTTTATTGACAATTGTCGATTATGAAAAAAGGGAGCCGACGAGTCATACAGTGTGAGCACAGCAATCCTGAGCTTAGGCAAACTTTTGATTCGCACAGTGTGACTTGACATCAAACAGCCACAACTCTAAAGCCATACAGTGTAAGCCCAGCTTTAGGACCTACCTATCTGACCTACCATTAGGGTGCCAGATCTCTGTGATGAACTTCATTTTCGGTGGCTTCACAGGATATTCTTTAGGAAACGTCAGATGAGCTTTGAACACGCCACCCTCACTGGGAACAAAACAGAGCATATGACAGATAACATACAGGTTCACAACAGCAATAATGAAAGACCTCCTAAGATGCCACACCTTGGCAGATACTCACTACAGAGTGTCTGGGGGTCCGATGATGAGGACCTCCCATCTGTAGAGATCACTGTCCTCAATCAGGCCGGCCGAGAATCCCTCCACAGGGTTTTTGTTCATTTCTAAACAGCATGAAAATTAGACTGGAGAGTATACAACATAATGTCTGTCTTATGGGGTTGAGAGAGAAGCAGCAGCAGCAGCACAGTGCTGGAACCACACCTCCTCCTGATAGTCCAGGGGGCTGTTTCAAGAAGAGGGCTTACCATGCTCTTAGTTAGTGACTGAGCTTGAGCTTGACCAAGCCTGAGATGAGAAACTCGGGAAATAAAGTTTCAGGACTGTTGATAAGAATTGGTTCAATCAACTCAGAGTTGGGTAACACCGAGTTGAACTTGGCGCGGGGACTATCAAAAGCCATCATCAATTGAGCTGAGATACTTTTATTCACCATGGCAACCAGTGAGACGCTATGGTCGCCATTCTTCAAGCTGAATAAACAGTGAGTTTTAATGTGCTCATGAAATACTTCCGAAAGTGTATGTTTTAAAAAAAGAGACACGCAGCTTCATTAGAGAAGGAGAAACAACTGCATGGGAAGGAATTATTGGCTGAGTTAATCTATCTACTAATTTTACCGTATTTTCTATGAATATTGTGTGTGGGGGAGAGACTGCAGCAGTGAAGTTTATCAAGTTTATCCAAATGAACTTGATGCACTGCAGATAGATTCATCAAAATATGTCATTTTGTTTTTAAAGTTATTCACAATATCAGCCAATGGCTTTTTTTCAGTAGTTTTAATAAAAAATATTTGACCGATGTTGAAGAAGCAGCTTTCATTTAAAAAAAAAAGAAAAAGCGGAGAGTATCGTAAAGCATATGCTGGAGTGTGAGAGACGTTCACGGTGTTAGATGCACGAGATGTATGGTTTTAGAATGTCAACAACAGAAATCATGGAAGGAAAGCAGGTTCAATCTAGGTTCAAGACCTAGCTCCCCAGGCACTTCAAAGGGGATGCCTACTGCTCCTTCAGGGATTGGTCAAATGCAGAGAAATTATTTCATCATATTGTAATGTTTATGGCTTTTTGTAATAATTAAAGGATTTCTTCTTCTTTCTGAAATGCAAAACCCATAGTTTGCCTTATCTCAGGCTGAACCAACTCGGAGTTTCCACTAAGCCCGCTTCTTGAAACAGCCCCCAGAGGTAACACTGAATCACACAACAGTAACAGCAGAGACACAAACCCATCTACACGTTCCACCAGTCCGTGACCATGGTCACCGATGTCATTGATTCAACAACATTTAAAACACAAGCTGTTTAATTCTGGTATAAATACTACGAATGTGTGCACACCAAAAGTAGGCTCTTGTTTTAAAAACATTTCTTGCCTGTAATTTTCCATTTCAAAGAAACATCTGTCACCACTGTTAAACCTTTGACCCTTCATCAGATCTGTGAGCAGCACATTGGAATGAACCCCCAATTGTGTGATAAAACTTGAAAATCATTTTTTTATATAACTCCGTGATCATGAGTGTGAATGAATTTAACTTATTCACAACACATCAATCAGCCCATCAGAATATTTATGATTACAGCAAAAATATGATGAGCTCTATTATACCCTAAATGTATTTAAATACCTTAATGCAGAGATAATAAATGGTCATACATTTTTTTTCTGTTACTGGTGATTGTTTCTTAGGCAGCATTCATTCCAGGGCTATACGATATGGAAAATAGAAAACCGAGATTGGGAGGTTTTTCCTTTTGTGATATATGAATATGTGATATAAAAATCCTTTAATTCTCACCAGATTAATTAAAGGGCTCTAGATGAAAAGAATGTGTCATTCTAGAAATTTTGTAGCAGATTTGGTATTATTGTAAAATAAAGAGAAATAGATTAATATATATTAATGAATGAAAATGAATTAAATTCTGCTCCAAAAAAAATTCTCCAACAGGAATGTAGGAAATGAGAAACATGTTTTTTCTTCTGTATCAGTAGCAGTAAGATAAAAAGCATTAAAAAAAGTTGTGGCGTATTAAATACTTTAGGCTTATATCACATGACACTGATGTGTGATGCTCACGCAAACTGATATTCAATCACAATTTGTGCTGGCCTGATTATGTCTCACACAAGTCCTGCTATTCTACCTTTAAAAAGCCACATTGATGACAAACTAGTGTTCCACTGCTGTTTAACCTGATTGTATAATATTTATGACTTATCTGTTCTGGTGTGTCTACCCAACAACATCTCAAACAGTGGGTCTTCATTCTCTCGGCCTGACCTGGAGATCATCCCTACATGGAATTCTCACGCTTAGACCTTTGTAACTCTCTGTATTCAGAACTGACTCATAAATATGTCATATGGGGAAGGCTCGGTAGATAGAGCAGTCATCCCACAATCGGGAGATCAGGGTTCGATACTGAGGTGCTCCATGCCGTGGATCTTTAACCAAGATAGTGCAACCCCGGCTCCCTGGGCGCTTCACAGGGTCTTCCCACTGCTCGCTCAGGGATGGGTCAAATGCAGGGAATCAATTTCACAATTTTTTACTGTGTATAATAATGTGTTAATTACAGTAAGAATAATTACTACTGTATCATTAAATCTGTATCATTCATTCAGCTGGTGCTCCAGCAGAAGATAATCTCAACCCTGTTTCAGCATCCCCTCACAGTCAAGTTCAAAACTGGTTTGGACATTCAATTGATTGAATCAACTTCAGTGTGTACCTGCTGCTGCCCCATAAACAAGGACCCAGCCGCAGGTCCCAGGTCAGGGCTCTGCTAGCTGACCCAGAGTCCCACTTCAGGCTCTGCTGTCTGTTGATTGACTTCCTGTCTCAAGATGAAAAGGTCACCTGACATTTGCATTTAACCCTGTGGAGCCTTAGGTCACACCAGACTAATCCCTAACCTTAATCAAGCATTTTTGGATTTGGTGTGTTTAAGGGAACAGGAGATACATTGAACGAGATTAAAATTAAAATCAAATTAAATGAGATAATCTATATGAATAAACTGCAGGTAATAAAAAAGGTAATCTAGATTTATTAATAGAGATCATATAGATTAATAACTAGAAATGATTGAGATGACTAACTAGAGATAATTTAGATTAATTACTAGAGATAATCTAAATTGATGACTACAGATAATATAGATTAAATAATTGCGATGATCTAGATGAAACAATTGAGATCATCTAGATAAAAAAATGAGATCTACATTTAAAACAAAAAAAAAAAGATTATCTGGGATGAAGGTGGAAAAATATAGATAATCTAGATTATAAATATAGATGATCTAGATTAAATAATACATACGATCTAGATTAGATAATAGAAATAGTCTTTACGTAATATACTGGCTAACTCAAGCCGTTAGAAGCATCTGAACAGGTTTATTGCTAATAAAAGAATATTTGGTCAACTGGAGAAACATTCTCTATATTTAAGTATTGGAAACTGGCGTGCATAATGTAAATCAGATAAATGACGGGAGTAACGTGTGAAACGGCAGAACTGACGCGTTTTGTTGGATTTCATGTTGGTAAACAGGTCAAAGCTAACATGCTATCGTCATTTTAACGGTTAGCTTCTAATTCGGTGAGGGGTTCAATCTGCAGGAGATAGAAGTGTCTGATGGAGTCCAGTGGTTCATGAGAGGAATAATATCCGCGCAGGTTAAGTGTCACCTTCTCGTCAGTTTTCCAGTGTCCTCAGGGAAACTGATTGAATCAAAGCTAAGCGCTGCCGTTAGCACAGAGCATCAGTGAAATCAACAGTTCGCTTACCTGCGAGCTGTTTCCGGAGTAACAGCACCGACTGAGGTTCAGTCATGATGTCCCCAAAATACTGCCACTGGGTTCACAGTTCAAATTCCAATATAATGGTGTTAATTAAACGATCTACAGAAACAACTCCGTCTCGTTATGTTCCGTTGGGCATTCTCTTCATTCTTCTTCGTCGCCTTATCTTGCAACAAACAACGCTTCTTTTTCGAAGACTTTTTAATCGCAGCCTCCGTCCTCACTGCTGTACTACTGCCACTTGCTGGCTCGTCCTCTTTGCTGCACCAAAAAAGTTTGGCATGAGAAATCAGTCTCTAAAAGTGGTATGTCATTGAATAAATTTAATATAATATTCATAACCAAGTGTTTGTTAGTGTATGATTAGCTGGAAACCCCTCTATATATACACAGAGGCGTCATGCCTTTGTGCAGTAGTTTTGATTTCAATTAGTTATTTCTGGGTTTGTTTTATTTTAGCTGTCTTAGTTCTTTTAGTTTGAGAGCTATCTTTATCTTCTTGCTCTGTGTTTCCTGTATTATTTTGAAAGTTTTGCTCTATGTAGTTTTGTTAGCTTCAAACTGCCTGTTGTTTCACATTATTATTCTATCCTGTCTTCTCGTCTGTTCTTCTTCTTTCAGCTGTTCTGTAGGGGATTGCCACAGCAAATCATTGGCTCCATCTTGCCTTGTCTTCTGCATTTTCCCTTGTCACTGCAAAGAAATGCATGTCCTCTCTCATCACATCCGGAAACCTCCTCCTTGGTCTTCCCCTTTTTCTATCGCCTGGCAGGTCCAACTCCAGCATAACTCGACCATTCTTTCATTCATTCATTAGCAACCATTTATCCTGCTGGAGCATATCCCAACTGACATCGAGCAAGAGGCGGGGTACACCCAGGACAACTCACCAGTTAATCACAGGGCCGACACATAGATATACAACCACTCACACTTACGTGCAATTTTAGTGCCACCAATTCACCTTGCATGTTTTCGGACTGGGGGAGGAAGCTGGAGTTCCCAGAGAAAACCGACTCAGACACAGGGAGAACAAGTAAACTCCACACAGAAGGGCTGGCAGAGGTGAATTAGTACCCGGTACCTTCTTGCTGGGAGGCAGCAGTGCTAACCACTGCGCCACCATGCCGCCCCATCCCTTGACCAAAATATCCACCAACCTCCTCTTCTCATGTCCAAACCCTCTCAATCTGGCCTCTTACTTTGTTTCGAAGACGAACTAACGTGTAACCTGGACTGTCCCTTTGATCTAAGCATTTCTAACCCTAACCCTAACCTTCCAACCTGTCTCCCTTATAACATTTGCTGTAGCTTACTTGTACTTATCAATGAAACCAGGTGAATCTAATCACTTATCCAATTTAGAGGCGGGTCTCAAAGACATAAAGACTTGGATGACCTGCAACTTTTTATTATTAAATTCAGATAAAACTGAAGTTATTGTGCTGGGCACCAAGCACCTTAGAAACAATTTATCTGATGATATATCTACTCTGGAGACCTTGGCCTCCAGCACCACTGTGAGGAAACTGGGAGTTATCTTTGATCAGGGTATGACCTTTGACTCCCACATAAAACAGATTTCTAGGACTGCCTTTTTTCATTTGCGTAATATTTCTAAAACACGGCACATTCTGCCGCAAAAAGATGCAGATAAGTTAGTTCATGCATTTGTTACTTCCAGGCTGGATTACTGTAATGCCCTACTAGCAGGCAGTCCCAATAAGTCTGTGAAGCCCCTCCAGCTGATCCAGAACGCTGCTGCACGTGTGCTGACCAGAACCAGGTTAAGAGAACTTATCTCTCCTGTATTAGCTTCCCTTCATTGGCTCCCGGTAAAATCCAGAATCAAATTCAAAATCCTTCTGCTCACTTACAAAGCCCTTAACGGTCAGGCACCAACGTATCTGAGGGAGCTCATAGTTCCTTATTGTCCAATCAGAATTCTGCGCTCCCAGCATGCAGGGTTACTTGTAGTCCCTTGAGTCTCCAGAAGTAGAATGGGAGCCAGAGCTTTCAGCTATCAGGCTCCTCTCCAGTGGAACCATCTTCCAATCTTTGTTCGGGGGGCAGAGACCCTCTCTACATTTAAAAGTAGGCTTAAAACTTTCCTTTATGATAAAGTTTATAATTAAGGCTGGCATAAGCTAGCTCTTAGCTATGGTGCTATAGGTTTAGACTGCTAGGGGATCTCCCATAATGCACTGAGCTTTTTGCTCTTCCTCTCTCACTGTCCCTCTTTATACATCCCTCTCACTTTAATGCATGTTACTGGATTAATTCATGTAAAATAGTTTATGCATGTTAAATGGATTAATGCATTTTAATGGAGTAAATGCATGTAACTAACTTGACTTCTTCCCTGGAGTCTTTTTGCTTTCTCGCCCTGTAAGGTCACATTAATATTAATGTTATTATCAACCTGGGATCCCTGCTGCTGCCGCCGTCCGACCATGGAGCGGTTGGAGAAAGTTGATTATAGCTGATATCTTTGCTGCTTTTTCCCCCGTCTGTATCTAACCTCACCCGAGTCTCTCTCTTTCTCGTTCTCACTCTCTTTTTTTTCCAAACCCGACCGGTCATGGCAGTAAGCCCTCCACCCTGAGTCTTGGATATGCTCGAGGTTTCTGCCCGTTAATGGGCAGTTTTTTTCTCGCCATTGTCGCCAAGTGCTTTCTCAAGGAGGAATTTGTTGGGTCCTGTAGATAATTATATAAAGAGTCTGTAAACCGAGATTAAGTTCGTTCAGGCGAGAAAAAATATTACCCAGGTAAGCCAGGCATGTAAGAAACTCATCATCATGCAAATGCTCAGACAGTTGAAAATAATGGTCACTGAAGAAAATCTTAAGTTCATCTTTCAGTTCAAAGAAATGGTCAATACTTTGCCTCTTGATAGCCATCGTAGGTCTTTGTGAAGGAATAACGTCTCATGATCGCTTACCATTTCACTGCATAATACAGTGAATATGTGAGAGTTCAGGAGCATGGCTTTCACAAAGTTCACCATTTTCACAGTTGTGTCCAAAACATTCTTCAGGCTCGAAGAAGTTCCCTTGGCAGCGAGAGCCTCTCAGTGGATGCTGCAGTGTACCCGAGTGGCATCAAGAGCAACCGCTTGCACGCGCGTTACCACTCCGCCGTGTCTCCCTGTCATGGCCTTTGCGCCATCAGTACAGATGCCAACACATTGTGTCCACATAAGTCCGTTTATTTCACAAAGGTGTCCAGCATTTTTAAAATGTCCTCTGCAGTTGTCCTTGTTTCCAGAGTTTTACAGAAGAGCATGTCCTCCTTAATTGTCCCTTCGTGAATGTACCGCACATATACCAGGACATGAGCCGGGCCGGCTACATCTGTTGACTCATCGTGCTGTAGTGTGTAAAATTCACTGGCTCGTATGCAATGTAGTAGCTGTTTTAAAACGTCTTCAGCCATGTCACTGATGCACCGAGAGTGTTGTTTGATGAAGGCATGGTCTGTATAGTTTTTTTTGCCTTTTCCCCCAGCATTATCCCAACCAAATCCATGGCAGCAGGGAGAATCAAGACCTCTACAATAGTGTGTGGCTTGCTTGTTTTAGCCACTCGGTAACTCACCATGTAAGATGCTTGTAGCCCGCTCCTATTAACGGTATCTGTCACCGGTATGCAAGTCTTACTGGTAGAAAGTCCTCTTAATTGTCGCTCAAAAAACTCCTGTGACCTATTTTTCAGATGAGCATTTTTTGTTTCTAAATGGATGCACAACAGTGAATGTTTCATTGAGTTCTGAGACAGTACTTTTCCACATATACCACACTGTGGCCAAGTAAATCCACCAGTAATACTAGAAGAGAATCCCAAAGCAATGTTGCTCTCATTGTATTTGCGCCTTTTTGATGAGGTTGTTTCTCTGTCTGAGGCTACATGCTTTTCGGCATCATGACACTCTTCATCCGACTCTTCATTGCTGTCCATGGCTATGCTAGCAGCTTGGCAAGCCACATTTGCACCGCTGCTAGCATCCCGGTCCAAGGTAGACCTTGAAGTTGAAGAATGACATGGAGTGTTGTCACTGGCAGGTGCATCTTCCAATGTTGTCTGACCCGTGGTAGCAACCGATGTCTCTCTGGTAGGGCATTTCTTTTTGAACCACTTATCCATTTTCAGGGGTCAGCCAGGCGACGGAATGAGTGACGGCAACTCTACACAGATACAGCCACAGGTGGCAATTAATCAGCAAGAGTCTTGCGCATCAATTTTGGCAGTGCAATTAATTTGCTGAACGCTAGAGAGTAGCATTTACATATGTGTAATTGTTGGCAATGTGAGAAGGCACTTCAGCCTGTATGTCTATTTATATTCCAGTTTCAAAATGTAATCAGGCAGTTTGCAAATCAGATTTTTAAATTTTGTTTTCGCAAACCCCCTACCTCAATTTGCATTCCCCTGGGGGTACGCGTACCTCAGTTTGGGAATCACTGGTCTACACTCTAAGCCAGCTGATACGGAGGGCAGAGTCAACCTAACAGTTGTATGAATCGACTTGGCACGTTGCACCATCTCCACCATCCTGTTTATCATGTGAATGAATCAGATCGCAACAGCAGCAGGGAAAGAATCCAGAGGTCCGACAATAGCATTTATCCCAGATGGAGAAGAGGGTGGATGAGTGGCTGAGGAAGATCAAAGGATCCGGCCTACCAGGGAAGTTTAAGGGCTGGGTCTTCCAGCGTGGTCTCCTATCAAAACTCACATGGCTAATGACAATCTATGAGGAACCAATGGACCAAGTGAGACTTGCTGCAAAGAAAGATCACTCTTTAGACTCTCCAAATTTCTATCCTGCTCCGGTGAGTGTATGACACCCTACAAACTCCAACATTCCCAACTGCAAAGATTGGGAATGAGAGATGACCCAGCGTGTAGGTTATGTTGATAGAGACGCCCATTGGCGCACATACTTCTGGGGTGTAAGAGTGCCCTTGCCAGAGAAGATACAGATGGCGCCATGAAAAGATCTTCAGAACGCTGACTGAATCTTGGAACAGGAATGATGGAAAAAGGCATCTGGTCCGCTTGGCTCTGTAATAGGAAGGAGGAGGTAAACTGGAAGCCGGGAGAAGATGGGCAGTGACTGACCATTACTGCGGACCCGCCAAGTGGAGGACTGGTCTGACTCGTCTGCATATTGTGTCTCTATATCGTGTCTATATCCTCTCTCTACATCGTGTCTCTATATCCTCTCTCTACATTGTCTCTATATCCTCTCTCTACATCGTGTCTATATCCTCTCTCTATATCGTGTTTATACATCGTTTCTCTATATCCTCTCTCTACATCGTGTCTCTATATTCTCTCTCTATATCGTGTCTCTATATCCTCTCTCTCTCTATATCCAATATAGCAATCCCCCTGATTGGAATCCTTAAATTGATTGTGACTAATTAATAATCTCCAACAGTCCACATAGATTCAACCTTACTGTTTCTACTAAGTCAGCAATATGCTCCAAGATAAGATCTCATAGTGACTCAACAATGAAGGTAATAAAACAAGACAGATTTCCTTGTGTCAATTAATTTGAGCTTAATTTAGACACAACTGGACTTAGCCAAAGCGAATCATCTGTTTCCATCCATAGATATCGTTAACATCCTCCTGGTTAACTGTACCAGTGACAGTATTTGTTTACCCAAGCCCGAAGGGAACCAGTTTAGAAATCAGTTTAATTTTACGTTAAAATTTTTACGCTAAATGCCCTTCCTTGTGCAGTCCTCCCTGTTTATGCCGGTTTGGGATGGGCAGTAGAGGTACATTGATTTGTGACCCCTTTGTGGAAGGGATTTTGCAATAAAAGCCCCTCTAGTGAGTCAAATAGGAATAGTTAGAATAAAATATGATACATACAAGATATATCTCATTGAGACAGTTTATATACACCAAATTTGGATTGAATATGACCGACAGTTGAGACATTATGGTCTGAAAACATTTGTAAATAAATCTCCCCCTAGCGACGGATATATACTGTATATACTGACTTTTCCCAAAATCATTCTAGTTCCTCCTCGCTCTGCTCTGTTGTTGTATACCCATCAGCAATTACATTATAACTATCCAACATTGATGTTATGGTTACCATGGTTACTTTTCAATGGGAACTATGTCAGTGTTAACATGTTAACCAGATACTATATCCCATTGTCAGTGGGTGGGCTATATTAGGCAGCTGGTGAACATTTTGTCCTGAAGCAGGAAAAATGGATCAGCGTGGGATCTGAGAGACCTTGACAAGGACCAGATTGTGATGTCTGGAGGATGGGTCAAAACATCTCCAAAACTGCAGGTCTTGTTTGGTGTTTCTGGTCTGCAGTTGTTACAACCTACCAAAGTGATCTAAGGAAGGACCACCAAGATCATTAATGGTGGGGAGTGGAGGTTGGCCCGTGTTGTCTGATCCCACAAAAGATTTTCTGTTGCACAAACTGCTGAAAAGGTTCATGCTGGTTCTGATAGAAAGGTGTCAGAACACGCAGTGACATGTGTAGCAACAGACTGGTCAGAGTGACAAGCCCCTACAATGGACCTGTCAGCACTAGGAGGGGCAACCATCAATGCTTTATTAATGATAACGACTATCATGGATTCTAAAGAACAGAGCCAAGTGAAGAGAAGTGTCCTGTACTCTCTCCAATGAGTTTGATGTAGTGATGTCATGTTTTGATGTAGGGATGTCACATTTTGTGGTGATGTCATGTTTTTATGTGGTGATGTCATCCAAGAGCTGAGGCTAAAACTCAGAAAAAAGACTGTAGCTGTTGAAGACTTTGCTCCAAACTCCTGCAGCTCGCTGTACCAGCCTCCACCTGTCTGATTACAGAAATCCTGACGGACTGGAGTTGAGGCTGGGTAAAATCTCATCCTCCACCAGGACAATCAGCACAGGGGCCCCACAGGGCTGTGTGCTGTCGACTGCACTCTTCTCACTCTACACGAATGACTGCACTTCTGACGACCCATCTGTCAAACTCCTGAGGTTTGCAGACAACACAACGGTCATCGGCCTCATCCAGGACGGCGACGAGTCTGCATACAGACAGGAGGCTGAACGGCTGGCCGTCTGGTGTGGTCAAAACAACCTGGAGCTGAACAAGCTCAAAACTGTAGAGATGAGAAAAGACTTCAGGAGGAACTCCCCATCACTACCCCCCTTCGCTGCACTAAACAACACTGTGTTTGCTGTGGAATCCTACAGGTTCCTGGGAACTACAATCTCTCAGGACCTTAAGTGGACATCCAACACAGACAAAATCATCAAAAAGGCCCAGCAGAGGATGTACTTCCTACACCAGCTTAGGATGCTCAACCTGCCTCAGGTGGTGCTGATCCAGTTTTACACTGCTGTAATCCAGTTCTCTGCACATCCATTACTGTTTGGTTTGGATCTGCTACCAAACAGGACAGAAACAGACCACAACGGACAATTAGATATGCAGAAAAAAATCATCGGATCCAACCTGCCCTCCCTCCAGGACTTATACTCTTCCAGAGTCAGGAAACAGGCAGGAAAGCTCACTGCAGACCCATCACACCCCGGACACAACCTGTTTGAACTTCTTCCCTCTGGCTGTTCTATATGGATGTTGTCTTGTCCTGATGAGGAGCAGAGATGGCCGTCTATCTGTGTTCTGGGTCATTTGCAATAGACACATAATGTGAAGATTCTCAGGGAACATGTGGGTTGATTTATTGAGTTTTTTCCTAATGACCTCTTAGTAAGAGCCAGATTATTAGGTTAGATATCAGTCTTACTCCATCCTAAACCCAAACCTGTTGTCCTCCAGACATCTTCTTGGAGTTCAGTCAGCTCACACCTTACCCACCTGTTGGCTCAAAACACATGAATTTCCCCTGCATCACATGACCTTTGATTAAGAGGTCAGGAGTAGAACTGTTTTTATCTACTTCCTGTCACTGATATAATAAATATTTTAAAAATCAAAAAGAGATATATACAGTAATCATAAACCTTTCTGCCATCCAAAAAGTTTATTCAGATTGGGCTCTGGTGGCAGTAGTCCACACTTACTTGGGTTGAGGGGATCCCATTCTCAGATGAAATATAATAATAATATAATAATAATAATTCCTACAGCGAGTTCTGTGTCCACCTAGGATTAGCTCTGTATTTGTATTTTGTACTGAGCTGCTTTCACGTACGTTTATGGCCCATGAATGAAAATCAAAGTCCATTTCTCATACAATATTTTAGAAAAAATGCAGTAAAACTAGTAAGCTAGATACATTCACTGAGGCAGCTATTCCCTCCTATGTCAATTTATTCTCCGTCTCTGATGACCATGTTTCTCTTTTTTTCTAAATATCTACATGTGAGCGCATTAAAGCTGCATGTCAATCAGCATGAAGCATATGGGGCGCCGTTTCTAAAATAGCCCATACTGATTTTGACCACATTTAGCTCCAAACAACATTTAAAAGCAGTGTCTAATCTTAAAGTCACTTTAAAAAAAAAAAAAATCACATTTACAGCAATATTTATTTACTTTGTCATATTTACATTCCTAGGAAATGTTAAATAAAACGTCTAAAATATTAAATATAAATGTGACTTCCAAATGTTAAAAATAAATGAAAATGTGAATATTAAATCTAAATGTAAATTTAATATCTAAATTTTACATCTAAATATTATGTCAAATGTTGTACCTAAATGTTAAGAACAAAACGAAATGCTTAAATGCAAATTCACAATGACGTCAGCGAAAGCTCAATAAAGAAAACCTAAGATCTATATCCTCGCACCTGGATGTAGGTAGTGACTAGATTCCACCAGACACAGGTGTCTGTATGCGCATAAGTCTTATCAGAGAGAACAAATATTACAATTATAATAATAAATTCTGTCTAATTTTTATTTAAAGGGTATTGAACAATTCGGTTTATTTAATTTTATATGCTTATAGTTAATGAATATAATTTATTTGATTGTTTTGATTTCACTTTTTCTATTGATGTCACGTGACTGTGGTCGATGAATGGGGAGGGTCAAAGCCAACTGAGGACTGCCTGCTCCCCCAGCTGGCCCACCGAGACTCCATAGTGGTTTTCATACTAGAGGGGAGGGAATGGGTTAGAGTCCGGCTCCAGCCGATACTTCTGTGGGATCAGCTCCATGGTCTTTTCTGAGCTCCAGAGACTAGAGCAAAAGAGTGTAATCGGATCTTTTAGTCTCTTCTGGTTCGGGATCAGCAGAGACCAGTAGACAATCATGTCCCTCCTGGAGTTACCAGCTCTCGCTCTGCCCCTGAAAGAGGAGCGCAGTCGGATCAGGGATCGTCTCGAGGCAAGCCTGGCCGGACTATGTGAGTTGGATCTCTTGAAACAGAGGCAGGAATATCGGGTACTCAGCGCGCTTTATCTTGGAGACGCTCCAGTTCTCCGGCTTCCACCCTGGTCCGCAATGGATCCATCTAACGGGTCTGGATCAAAGAACTACAATATCCAGGTAGGCTGGTCTGAGGAATTCGTCTAGCTCTTAGTCCTGACGTGTGGACGGTCCAGTGTAGTCTTGGTTTAAGACAAGCACGGTACGTTACTCACAGTCAGTACTCTGTTACTCTGGTCAAAGTAATCACAGTCCTTACTCTGATAAAGTACACTTTCAGTAACCTGATATTCATTTTAAAAGTACTAACAGTCACTAATCTAGCACCCTGGTAAATGTATCCACCGTGAGTACTCTGGTTAAAGTAGACCTACTCCCAGTCAACTATATGACACTGGTAAAAGTACCCACAGTCGGTAATTTGGTACTCTGGTAAAAGTACCAACCGTGAGTACTCTGGTTAAAGTACTCACAGTCAATAATCTGGCACTGTGGTAAAAGTACCCACCGTGAGTACTCTGGTTTAAGTACTCACAAGAGTAAACTTGCTGAGTAAATAGAGACTCGGGCAACAGTTGATGTACTATTTTATTTACTTGGGTAGTAGTGAAAAAGTAAGGGCTTGAACAGTTAGAGTACAAAGTAAAAAGTTTGGAAGACATTTCTCCTGAATTTGGTGTGATACGAGTATGAAAGTCACTTAAATAATCAGTAACTTTACTTTTATAACTAATACACAGACTAAAGTCATCATCTAGAAAACGGTGACATCACAGCTTTGTTCGTGGTCCAGTTTCTTTATGTTTCCCACATGTTTCATGTCAGAATCAGAGGTCAGGGTCAGGGACTCATCTGTGGTGGACTGTACTGATGGATCCACTGAAGTCATGTGATTTCAGGTTCATTCAGATTGAAATTGCTTTTAAGAAGCCTGTTTGAGGAGGTCAAAGGCCACATATGCTTGTTAAAATGCAGGAAAAGCAACAGAGCCCTCTACAGAACAACAATAATTAAGTATTTGTACTCAATTACTTTAGCTGATGAGGTCTGGAGAGTGCTGTTGGAGGAGCCAAGAGACGGATAAGGTATTTAATGTTCCCGTTCCCTTCCATTTTGGAGAGAGTAATCGGATCAGCTGTAGTAACCGATACAAAGTACCAAACTCTGGATGTACGTTTGATACTTTTCAATATATCGTAAGGTTCAGCTCCATACCATGACCATTATAGGTCTTCCTGCTGACAAACGTTGATGATCCAAACATCCTTATTGCTTCCTCAGGATTACATCTGGAACATCAGGAACTTTCTGTGTCAGATTCCACAATTAACATCAGATGATGCCATCATCTATGAGTGAGCCAATAAAAGTAACTAAATACTCCCGGGGCCTGTTTGAATATACTAAATGCAGTACATGATACCTTGGAGCAACTGCTGAATAATGTTTGTTTGTTGTTGTTTTTAATTATTAGCGAACATCAGACTGAAAGAACATCTAGTTGATGACTAGATGACATCACCGCTTTTATGACATCACAGTTCTAATCTTTCACTCTATATATTTTATAAATAACACAGTGGAGTCTGATGACTAAATCATAGCTTGAAACACATTTATTATGTCTAGTAGTGGCTTACAGGGGAGGAGGAAGTATTAAGACACTTTACTCAAGTGAAAGTATGAATACCACACTATATAAATACTCCACTACAAGTAAAATACCTGCCTTTAAAACTTTACTTCAGTAAAAGAATGGAAGAATTATCATCAAATATTCATAAAGTAGATGTTAAAGGTTGAGGAGATCTTATTACTTTATATGCCGAGTAGTTTAAACTATTACATCATTATGGCATTTTCCAGTGAGAACCACTTATATATTTCTTCATATATTTCATATATATATATTAAAGGTCACTCTCTCTTTACATCGGCCTGTTTTCAGTGGGACATTTTTTGATTTTGGATAATAAACCTAAAATCTGCTCTTAAGTACCATACTTCAGGTACTTTATAAAATACTACAGAATGAAAGTGTATAAAGTATGACAGTGTGATAGACTATAACATACTGTCTTCTGTGATCTTGTGCATAGAAATTAGTGCTTTTCCATTCATGTTTCTTACTCGTGTTGTTTACTCATGTTTTGGATAGAACTTAGTTGATTGGAGAAGCATATTGAGAGGCCTGATTCCCCTGAATATAGTTTTTCCAGGGTTATTAGGTGTGGACGGCATGGAATGAGCTCTGCCAGTGTAGCTCCAGAGTTTGACAGAGTTTTAGTCTGAGTGAAGTTTAGATGGCAGAATAGTTATAGATATAGCTTTTTTAAAAACTAAAGGTATCATCCCAAATATCTGACCCCAGTGAATGACCTCTGACCTCTACATTTTAGAGAAGCGCTGAGGATTACACGTAGCCGCTCTGACTGTGAATTTTGTATCGGGGTGATCAGTCAGCATCAACAGCTTTTCTGCTGACTTAGCAGTTTGAGTGTGTGTGTGTGTATGTGTGTGTGACACGAAGAAAAGAAGAGATATCCTCCTGTTTATGCTCAAGGAGGAAGAATGTGTGGATGTGTTTCCACCGACAGCCATATAATGGGTGACAGCAGCTGGGGAAGCAGCAAAACCCTCACTATGAAACCCTAGGATGTCAGATGACCCTCACTTGGGCCCCCTTGATGTTAACACAAATCTCACTATAGCATCTATAATGCCCAGTTCAATGATCTGGGGTCTTTTTCAAGAAACGGGCTTAACTTATTTTGAGTTAGTGACTGGGCTCGAGCTTGACCAAGCTTTAGATGACAATCTCGAGAAAAAGGTTTCAGAACAGCTGATAATAACTGGTTCAGTGAATTCAGAGTTGGTTAACTCTGAGTTGACTGTACCAATTCCTATCTGCTTCTTTTTATTAGTCCGCTCGCACAAGTTCAACTCTGTATTCAGAGTTGAACTTGTGCGAGCGGACTACTTAAAGCCACAATCCATGTGCAACCAGTGAGAAACAAATTTTGCCATACTTCATGGTAATTGAACAGAGACTTTTAATGCACTCACAAAACCATATGTACTAAAAAAAGAGAGACGCAACTTCATAAAATGTATTTATATATCTGGTTAGATTCCAGAATGTTACCGGTGCTAAGTGGAACAATGGTAAATAAGAAAGTCTATCTATGGCTGTATGGGATTAATGAAGGATTCCTTCTTCTTAATAGAAACTGCAGAGGAATTACTATATCCCATAATAAGCCCCGGTATGTGTTGGATGGCTGCAGGACTCTGAGGGACGGTGTCTGTTCTAATCCAAATATTTGTCCTGAATGAGATCAGGTTTCTGTGGACAGAGGTAGAACCCATCCCTGAATCAGCCTCATTTGGTTCTGATAAACTCTCTGCTCCCAGGACCTTCACTGACTGGATCTCCTGTTAAGAGAAGGTCCTGAGCTTACCAGCACTCTGTAGGTCTCACTAACAGCCTGACAGTGAAGCTTGAGCTGCTGTGGTGGAACTTCCTTTCATGGTTGTTCTTCATCTGAGGAATGATTCAAGTAGTGTAAGGGAGATGTGGAGCATGCTGCTTATGAAGTTAAACAGGAAACAGAATCCAGAATTCGGGTCACACTTATATTAAATAAAGCTGTACAGCATTCCAGACACCAGCAGTAACCGGTCATGTGATAGCTGTCTGGCAAACATACAATTTAGCATTTTTTCTATCTTTATTTATTGGACGGGATGTTAGTCACATCACCTGTCAGGATTGTCTCATGTTCTGACCTCGGAGTTTTTAAAAAGAAAATTTTTTCACTTGTGTATTGTAGTTGAAGCACATAGAGACAAAGAAGGAGCTTTCTAGATAATGGAGTTTGGAGCACATAAAGATATGGGCTGGGCTTTCTAGATAGTGGAGCTAGGGGAACAGAGAGATGTGGGTGGGGGTTTCCTAGGTAGTGGAGTTTGGAGCACATAGAGATGTGTGCGTAACTTTCTAGATAGTGGAGTTTCAAGATCATAGAGATGTGGGCGGAGCTTTCTAGATAGTGCAATTGGGAGGTGACTAGGTTTTTCTGGGGGCCAGGACCAAAGGGATAGGAGGTGACCTGGTCCGTCTGAGGCTGGGAAGGCCACACAGGTTGTTCTATCCTCCTCTGATATAACAGTATAATCCGGCAAGGAAAGGCAGATTTTATATGCAGCAGGTTGATGAAGTTGATGAGATTTCAAGTGTTAAGCTGAGCCAGGAGCCGGGTGTGTGAAGGTACGCCTCCACATAAACACATACAGAGAGACATCAGATCATCTGACACACGCATCTGTGCAGTGGACAATATGGCTACCAGTCAGAGCATCACCTACTCATCAGGAGCACAAACCTTTCACACACAAATGGGTCAGCCCTCTGAAGGAAAATAGGGTTTAAGGGCTTGCTCAAGGGGCAATTTGACATATAGACTGCAGAGTTGGGGATGGAACCAGATGAGATTGATGCTCTCCGGCCTGAACCACAAGATTTTTGAATTTTTATGGGCTGGTCTCTCAGCAGAGGTTCTGAGCTCCCTGTCGAACCACTGAAGGTCCCACTGTGTGCATTACGTTCGAGCCTGATTCACACCAGGGACAAAAGCGCTTATCAGCCTGATTGTTCTCACATAAACCACAACAAGGCTCTATTATCCAGCACGGACAGATGCACACTCACGCAAACACACACATACACACTGAGTCATGGGATGCGGGGTGGGTTAGTGTGAATCAGAACAAAAATGACACTAAACTAATCACAGTCATGACACAACCATTCATCCACACAAACCAATCGAGTGTGGGCTGAAGGTTCTGGGATGAAATCCACCAAGGGCTTTCAGTGTTGCAAGGAATGCTGTGCTGTGCTTTTGTGTGGTGGGTTCTCTTCAGGTTCTCCAGTTTCTTTCCATCAGTCCAGAAACATGCAGTTGAGGTGAACTGGCAACTAGTTTGGAATGAGATGAATTATCGTCCGTCTCTGTGTCGTTGTGATGAGCTGGTCACTTGTTGATAGTGACTCTTCCTCTCACCCATGTCAGCTGGAATACAAACATGAATAATGAAAACTTTCACAACATAGAAATTTGCTTTCGGTTTTATCATCTAACCATGTTGCATAAAACACAATTCATAAGACCCTACATCACCATGGCATGCACAACTTACGTAGAAAAAAAAAAAAAAAAAAATACAATACATGTTGTCCCACAGCTTGACCAGAGCAAAGTCAGAACTCCGCTCCGGGTTCTGGACTACCGTGTCCTAAATTCAGTTATTGCTCTGACAGCATTTGGAACCTAGAAATTCCTCTAGATATTTCTGTTTGCCATCAGTGACTTTTAGCGCCTCCCTGAGGTTAAAAGTTCAAATTTACCGTGCAATTCATGATTGGGAGGCCTTGATAACAAGTTACTGAGCTGTTTTTGTTGACTTTTTAAGGCTTTGGAGCTGAACATTTTCTACAGATTATTCCTCCTCTCCAAGTTCAGATTGCCGGACATATTAAACACATTCATATTAAAATATTGAATGCCCTCTATTAGGCTCTTATATAGAACTTCCAAATTTTTTGGGTTCAATTAAAAATTTTACAACTTGTGTAGCAGGTGGATACATTGTGGATCCGTTATACCCCCTAGTGACCTGATTAGGATAGGTGGTCACAGAAATTGGATGATTGTTACCTCGGTTAGAAGTGGAGTCATTTTTTAAATGTGAAAACTTTCTTCTCAGAGGCAGGTAAAAAAAAAAAGCTAAACTTCAATCCAGCTGGCCGCTACATTCTATAAACAGTGTTTTTGTTGAGAGAATATAACAAATATCCCTATTCTTGTTACAAGAAAAGCATGTTATGCAAGGTCCTTCTTTACAGTCAGGAAATCCAAACCCAGCAATGTAAAAATAATAGTAATTTTTCCTCTACAAAACATTTTATTACACATACAGTAGTTAAATTAAAGCACTTTCAACATTTATATTAATATTTATAACACCTGGGGCACAGTGTTGAGTGATGGACATGCTAACTGGTTTAGGTCTGTCTAGTCAATCCATCAGCGGCCCTTAAAGGACACCCTTCACTCCACCATAAACATATCTGCTGTCAGGTGCTCCTGAATCAATCATCATTTCAGAAGAATCTTATTTACTGGATCCAGATGCAGGATACCGATGGTAAAAACTACAGAGGACAATGGTTAGCATTGATTGTGGGTGGGGTTAGTGGGTGTTGGTGGTTGAAACCTCGGGCAGAGAAAAGCCTGAGAAAAGCCTCATTAACTCTACTAGTTAATGAGTAGAGACCGATAGATGGATATCTGGAGGTGAGCATCATGAGGAGAACACTTATTGAATGATGGAGCATTCAGCAGTGGAATGTTTTGAAGGTTCTGAGAGCTGTTCTTAATTTGTGCCTTCTCTGTGTGTTTCAGAACTCCAGTGTCCCCAATCTGCATTGTACACCGTGGGGTCCAGAGTCGACCTTAGAGCAGCAGCTAGCAGATCTGTACGTCAACACTGAGGTCAATGCAGCGGATTCTTCTGCTGATCAGGTGGACGTTACATCAGGTAAAACCCTGAACTCTGTTTCTAATCCTGCATCAGTTTAAAAAGAAACGCAGTCGGAACTGCATCACAACTAGTTTCAAAAAGTCTCATTATCATGATTCCTTGCTGGGGATATGCAAGGTCACATCTGGAAAATATCTAGCAGACAAAACTGTTTACCTCCCTATGATATAACTACCAATTTGAGGCTGTGGGACAAGCAGACCTGGTCAGTCCACCAGCCTGTGGACTACAGGACCAGCAAACCTGGCCTGACCACCAACCTGAATACTACTGGACCAGCAGACCTGAGGATGCAAGACCTGCAAACCTGGTCTGACCACCAACCTGAGGGTTACAGGACCGGCAGACCTGATCTGACACCAAACTGAGACTACAGGACTAGCAGAACCAGCAAACCTGGTCTGACCATCAACCTAAGGATTGCAGGACTAGCAGACCTGATCTAACACCAACCTGATGACTACAGGACGAGCAGAACTGAGGATTGCAGGACCAACAAACCTAGTCTGACCACCAACTTGAAGACTATAACTGTTTATGGCATGTTTTTTTCATATATTTATACTCTGATATTGTAAAATGACAGCTTGATATAACTCCTGACATCATAAATGAAGGTGGATCAAACTATCAGACTTACCAGGGATCCCTGGTATGAAGTCGTAAAAGCTTTTTATTTATTTAGTAGCGAGGTTATACGTTTGTTTCTATTTTTTAAAGGAAATCCTCTGCTGTGGTCTATCTTCTGTTGCTGTGATTATTGGTCTCACATGGATGATCTATGTTTCTTAATGACATTTGAATAATTTTGCTGTAATTCTAACGGCCGGAATGATCTTTGCTCTGTTTGTCAGGGGACGTCATTGAAGCCAAGCAAAACAGAATTCCTGATCCAAACCACCACTCCCTGTGTCCTCATTCCGTCTCCAAACCTGATGGGACTGGAGGAACAGAGCCGGGAGAAAAAAGGCTGTCAGACCCGGCCGGACAATCAACAACCACTGATGCTCCAGGGAAAATGAGGGATGTTGGTCCCACTAGAGGAAATTCTCAACAAGCTCAGAAGATAGAGACATACATATTTGGAATAATCCAACGCAAAGCCCTACTTGCACGCCCGTCCAAACCCCGCACCAGCCTTACCCATGATGCCCGAGCTGTCAGTGTTGCAAGGCAAAGTAGTTTGTGCCAAAAGGAGGAGCAACATTCATCAAAGCAGGCAACTGTTACAGAGATGTCTGGTTCATCTCAGTGTTCAGAGGGAACTAATCCCCCGGCCAACCATACTCAGGACCAGCAGCGATACCTTGGCCCAAGGTGTTTGGGAGAGTCACCTCCACCACCGTATCACCACCATCACCAGAAAAGTGTCCAGCATCAATCAGGATATTGCCACAGGCCCAGACAGGCCAGCATGATTAGCTCCTCCCACTCCACCTTAGTGGACTATACATCTTTCAGAGAGCTGCAAGCCCATCCAGATTCCAGCAATAGTGAGCCAGAATCACCCCAACATTTCCACAGATACGCTTCTCCTCGGGCGCTGTCAAAGCCTTACCAAACATCACCACCTGATGAGCAACTGGTAAACGCAGAGTACATCCCAGCCCAGCCCTGCCGGGCATCCTCCAGAGCTTATGTTCATCCCCATCCCAACCTTCATAAGGGCTCTGAGGTACCCAAACCCAACCGGAGCACATACTCTCCAGAAAGAGGCCATCATCGTGAAGAGCAGCAGCCCACAGTGTCTCATGTCCAACCGTTGAGATCCCGAGGAGGTCTAAAGAAGTATCGTTTGAATGAAGACAGAGGTGGTGCCAGCAGGAAACAGGGAAAGAGGGGCTGTAGATCACAGTCCGAGAACAGCCTGCAGAGGGTACCAGAGCGCAAGTACAATGCCGTAGAAAGAGATGGTGGAGGTAGTGGAAGTGGTGGAAGAGGAGGCCGCAGTAGTCAATCAAGGAACAAGAAACAACCGCAAGGAGGTAGCAGCTATCAGCGCTGGCAGTCAACTCTAGAACTCAGCCAAGATGAAGCTGATCAGTCACCCAATCACTTCTCTGCTACAAACCAGAAGGACAACTGTGTAACGCGCACACGCAAATCTCGCCCTGTCAATGCCTCATATGCCTACCCACACCCTGCCTCTCAGCACCGCCATCATCTACACTACCAATTAGAGAGTGTCCAACCATTTCAGCCTAAACAGAACTACTCTCAGCCGGGTCCGGGAGAGTCTGAGTCAAGCATGAGCGAGGTTGACTCTCCAGATTACAGCTCTTTATCCAGTGACTCAGATGAGAGTGGTGGTCTGGTTTGGCCCCAACAACTCCCCCCCCAGCTTTCTCTACCCTCACCTCCTGCCCCTGCAGGAGCTCCTCTAGAGCCAAAGGCTTTTGTCAAGATTAAGGCCTCACATGCCCTCAAGAAGAAGATCCTTCGCTTCCGCAATGGTTCACTTAAAGTAATGACCACTGTTTAACACCAAACACATAAAATCTACGGGAGCAGTGTGTTATGGATGGTCCGATCTCACCAAGCTGGTGCTGCTGCTGCACTGCTACTCTTTGATGGGGTGGGTGGATGGTGGTTGAGGTAGCATGGGCGATGCTGCACCCAGTTTTCTTTTATATATATATTTTATATATATTTTTTACCTTATGTACAGGTACAGACTCTGCGTCGATACAGACATCAACAGATCGTTTTCACTGTCTGTCTGCCCGTCTGTATTTCTTGATGCCTGCCTGTCTGTCTGTTCGCCTGTCTTTCTGTCGGCCTATCTGCCCGTATGTAATTCTGGCTATTTGCCTGTGTGTCTTCCTGGCTGCCTGTCTATCCGTCTGTTATTCTGTCTATCTGCCTGTCTATATCTCTATCTGCCTGTTTGTCTGCCTGTAATGGACACATAATAACAGACCAGATCCAGAATTTATGGCCAACAGAGAGAGGATGGAGATTGTGTGCATGAAGTTCCTGTGATGACTACCTTCAGATAATACTCTTAACATAATTGATTATACTTTAAAGGTGACCACATGTGTCCCTGAACATTCCCACCTGACTGACGAGGTCAGTGAACTGCTTTCTATGATCCATCAGGACAAAGAACAACCATCAGGATGCCCACCACGGTCCTGGACATGAGCTTCACACAAGAACATGCTAATCATGTTATCCTCTGACTTCCTGTGTGGTTTGTTTCTACTAGAGTTCCCCTTCACCAAGCTGTTCTCAATTCACAAATAATGAACCGGTAATGATCTGATTAAATGTTCTGCTCACTGGAGATTTATGTGATGAATTTGATGAGGTAAGACCAGTACCAGTACCAGAGCTCATGAACCACTCTTTGGGCATAGCTTTATTTTGTAGCCAGAGATAATGTGTCGATCACCAGTGTCACTGTTGGATAGTATTATGTTGTTGAAGTGTCGAGTGTGCACAAATGCGTAGGAGCCAGTTCACTATCATTCTCTGTTACAGAACATTTTGTAGCAACGATGACAGAATGCAGTGAATGAAATTAAAGACGATTTTAAATGTCAAAGAAAACCTGTGTTTTTGGAAAACATTAAAACATTTGGTTAAAGCTAGGTAGTACACACACACACACACACACAGATCAACTGTTTTTCTCTGGACTGGGTTCGTTCCTGACGACATCAAATTATTTCAGTCATTAAATTAGAAATCAAAGAGGAAGTGAAGAACAAAAAAAAGAAAATGTGAAGAAGAAACCCCTCAATCCAACAAGTGAAAAATAAACAACTCACTCAAACATGTGGGGAAGAGACCTCTCACTCCAACATCTGAATAAGAGACCTCTCACTCAAACATGTGAAGAATTGATTTCACTCCACCATGAGAAACAGAAATCTCTCACTCCAATATGCGAAGATCTCTTTCATCTTAAATCCTTAGTTCTACTAACATGTTCCCAGACACTTCTCTCTCCCTGTCTCCTCCATCGCTCCCCTCCTTTATCCCTCCATCTGGTAGTGGTTAGGAGGTACGGGCTCCCTCAAGGCCCAGGGACTGTAGTATTTCCTGCTTTACCAATGAGCGAGGGGGAGGGAGAACAGAGATGCACTGAGTCTGAGGAAGAAACCCACAGAAAGAAATAGAAACAGAGATGGGAAGGGGGGAGGAGAAGGTTGAATGAAGGCCTCATACATCTGGTTGTGATTATCCCAGCAGACGGAGGGCGAGGAGACAGAGAGGCTTTTATTTTTAGGGATATGGACTGATTGACCTACTTTCTGCCTCCATCATCTGTGACTTCTCCTTCTTCACTCACTTTATGATTCTCTTGAACTACTTTGGAGTGGTTTCTGTCCACACACAAAGAGGAAAGAGTTCTTCTATGTTTGTTTCATTCTCATACTGAGATGATCCGCCTAATGAACTACACTCAGTGAAGATAGATCTTCTTCTCACATGACACCTGGGAGAAAGATGGGACTGCTTTAGATGCTTTAGATGCAGAGATTTCTCCAGCTTCTCTGAATCTAATATGGTGATATTATAGTCTGTAGATGGTCAGGAGGAACATTAAACTGTTGGACTATTTTACCGCAAATATCTCTATCTTTAACTGAGAATTAATTAACTTCCCCAGTCGTGATCATATCAACTGGACTATGCTATGGATATGACCCTGACATATCCATAGCATAGGTTATAGCATAGGTTATATCCATAACCTTCATTTATTTTAGATACTAAACAGTGTGCACTCAACGATATTAATAACATGTCTGTCATAGCTCCTCTAGATGATACACTTTCCTGTTTGGAAGATTCTCAGCAGAGGGTTGAACAGATAACTTTTAGTGCCGTTTTAAAATATTAACAAAAAACAATATTTAAATAAAATAAAAATAAAACAAATTGTTATCTAATAAACGATGTAACAGGAATTTGCTTCTTTAGGATATTGATGTCAGTTTGATGGGTGGTTCTGCTTCCCTCTAGAGGCTTGGGCAGTAATCACAGGATCATTAGTCAGGGTTTGGGAGACATGATTAATCCTTCAGACTAAAATTTAAAGGCATCTGGATTTTCCCTGATCACATTGTGCTCACGGTGAAGCCGTGAAGCCTAAGGCATTATTATTTGAACGGTAACAAACTGACTACCCACACCAGACCGGCCAAGCTTCCAAGTAGGACTGCAAAATGAATGGTTTTAGTGTCAACATAAGTCCCCGAAAGGTCTTAAGTCTCAACTGTCAGCGTTAATAATGACTGATCTAGAAGAAAAGCCAGTTTGTCCTCTAGCACCAGATCAAATACAGATTTTAACACTGGTAATTTAATTAACAGTTTCCATGGTGACACCATTCATAAATTTTATTTACAAACAGCGAGATCCCTCTCCACCATCTATCCTTTTCATACGCAGACACACAGATCAGCATGTCATCTCCATGACATCATTGTTTGTTTACACTCAGTGAAATAACAAGCAACACCGCAGGATTTTATTCGTATTCTCTGAGAGCAAGAAGAAGAAGAAGAAGAGGAAGGAGCCTTTATTTGTCACATGCAAGAGGAGGGTTATGACACAACGGTGTTGCCTTCTCATGCGTCATCATAGATGTGATAGAGCGAGCCGATTTGCCCCTTTCACTACCTCCGCTGCTGTCTAAATGTAGAAAAAGTACAAACAACCCAACACCCCAAGTTCAGCATAGGGAGGAGGTTTGTTCTGTCAGAAATTTGTAATCCTTTGAATCTGCTGCTATCGTGATGAGAATCGGACCATCAGTGTTGTCATAGTACGAAGAACAAGAACACACTTTTCTTTTGGGTCAATAAAGTATATCTTATCTAAAGAACTTACTGCAGGGCTCTACTGACTTCAGTCAACAATTGAGCAGGCTTGGTCTAAACATGTCTGATTCATTGCCGCCAGGACTTTAAAAGGTATGGAGGCTTCTTTTTGTCTCAGTTCTTCAAGTACAAACCTCAGGCTCTGCAGTAGAGTCATGTTTCTTGACAGAACACTTGATGGGAGTGATTCATAAACTGGTCCTGAGAGAATGTGGGTGAGATTTTAAATGTTACAGCTCTTCTACAGAAGATTGTTTCTTTCTGTCTTTTTTTCCATACTGATTCAGCAGTGAACACATTCTTTATTAAACCCAGAAGAAAGATAGCCGGAATCTTAGTTTTAAGTTTGTCCAAATAGCTCTTCTAGCGCTTCTTAAGTCCATGTATATCAGGATATGGAAATATCTCCACAATAAGTGTTCCACAGAGTTCAGCAGATCTGCAGCAATACCATTCAATACTGGGTCTAGGGTTCAGCTCCTCGGGCAGGGTGGGGGAGACTCCGGGGGCGTGGGAGAGGCGGGTGGTGTCAGCCGAATGAGGGACTGTTGACTCTGGGATGGTCCAATTGAAGACTTTCTGGTGACAGAGCTAGAATGTAGAAGACACAGTCAGGAGGTATCTCTAAACCCTTCAGGTTAATATTACTTTGTAATTTGATTGACAGATGGTTACCCCTCCTCCTGCTGTTCTCCATCCACTGACACCTCTGAGGGATCAGCTCTATTCTCCTCCTCCTTCCTCATCTCATCATTGCTGACGCGGTGGCGTGGCGGCCAGCACAATACGCCATTCTCCAGCTCGCTCTGCTCCATGGGTTCCACAACGATGGAAGGAAGACGCTCCCGTTTGTAGAGGAATTCCTCAGGGTAGCAGCTGGACTCGGACTCCGCAGTAATGGTGGCCTCAGGAAAGATCTGGAACAGGAAGGAGATTCAGCACATCTGTGGTAGTCTTCATAAGGCTTTGTATTATCAAGACCTCCTATCATTAGAGTCCCTATTCTCCAGACCTCCTAAAATCAGGGTCAGTATTCTCTGGACCTACCTAATAATTGGGTCAGTATTCTCCTGACCTCCCTAAGATTAGGGTCAGTATTCTCTGGACCTCTCTAACATCAGAGTTCGTACTCTCCACCCCTCCTAACATCAGAGTCTGTATTCTCCAGACCTCCTAACAGCGATCCGCCTAACAATGCTAAGGTGTTCATGGCCTCTTCATGTCTGATGTCTCACATTCTGCAGAGTGCATCAACCTTAAAGCAAATGTTAAAATTCATATAATTATACTGAAATATCATCAATATTCATCCAAATAAATTATTCCTGTGGTTCAGAAAGTAGAATCAGATCAGGCTTTGATATACTGGACCTGGTAGGCTTTGTTTCCTCTCCTCTGAACTGGACTCTCCTCCAGCTGGTTCTGATCCAGAATCGGATACAAACTGTAAAATCACACAAATAGGAGAGAAGAGGGTCATTTTTAATCTGAAGGTTTTTCTGTTATCCACTCAAAATCATGGGTTCTAACCATCAAATGGACCCACTCGTCCTCTGTGATGGTTTGAAGTACAAACATTTTATGCCATAACTATATTTCAAAATTGTTATTTTATGAAATTACACTCTAATCTTATATTGACATTTTTCAATATAAATGTGTAAAATAACCTTAAATGTACTGTTATATTACAATAATCATAAAAATAGTCTGACACGAAATGTTCTGCTGGACCAAAATGTCTATGTAATGTAAACATCCAGATCAGTCTAATAAATTAGTGTTATTGAGAGATTATTGCTCACACTGATAAGCCATAACATTACAACCACCTGCCACAAGACAGGTGGTGGTAATGTTATGGCTTATGGTTGCCAAATAATTGGCTGCCAAAACAGTGATGCTGTTATGTGTTATGACTCTTTTCTATCAAAATCAGCATTAACTTTTCCAGCGGTTTGTGCTACAGTAGATCTTCTGTGGGATCAGACAACATGGGCTAACCACCATCAATGATCCTGGTGGTCCTTCCGTGGACCACTTTGGTAGCTTCTAACCACTGCAGCCCAAGAACACCCAACCAAAAGCCAATTTTTATGCTTTTCTTTCTCTCGTCATGAATTTAGGTGTCTTTGTTTCACTCATACTGGTAGTCTCTACCTAATTGTTTTTAAATTCAACCAATATTCATTATCCACACTAATAATAATAATAATAATAATAATACCTTTAATTTATAATGCACTTTACATTTGGATCAAATCTCAAAGTGCTACAAAGTAAAAGCAGATAAAAGCATCAATAAAAAATAAAATAATAACTATATAAAAACATGACCAAAAAGCAGCAATGTTAATTAAAGTTATAGGTTCTGCTAAAAAGGAAAGTTTTAAGTCCTTTTTAAATGTGTCAGTCGTCTACATTACAATTGTTAAGACTCAGGACAGGAGAAGAGTTTTGTGAAGACAGGGCAGATGTAGTTAAAATGATTAAATTAAAAAATTTAAAACAAGTCCAGAAATTGGCAATGGCCAAAACCATGCGAGCAGTTCAAAAGTCCCCAAAAAACTAGTAAAAATCACAAAAAAACACATTTGAAAAATATATTCACCAGGAAAAACAGGGAGACTGGCTCCCTTCAGTTGTACGGAATAGAGAGATACCAAATGCCAGCTATGTAGAGGGGATGGGGCGCCAAATACCTCTGCAAGCTACCTATGCAGCTGAGGTACTACTGCTTCCCAGTGCAGGAGCTGAAAGTTCAGAAAACTGGTGTCTCCAGGGTCAAAAGGCATCTGCCCACTTCCTCTCAGTCACCCACAGCAGGACTTATGTACAAAAAAAAAGAAACACATACCTGTAACCCCAATTCCCCTGATCAGCTAGGCCTCAGCTCCGTGCGTAAAGGCAAAGAGGTGAATGTAGCAAATGCCACAACTCATTAGTGATGTTAGAATCTTAAAAGACCTTATATCTGTCACCTCAGTCAATCTGTTGATGGAAAATGTCATCAGGTGGCCAAACTTCCAGATTCCCGCCTCAGTTAACCCATGTTAATGATGAGGACCATCTCATGGAGGTTGAGGTCAGCAAAGCACACGGGACGATGTCATTGTGGAACAGCGGTTCCTCAAACAGCCACATGCCAGGTCTAAGCTCAGGAGAATGGGATAAGTCAAGGGTTCTACAGGCCTCAATCACCGAGCTGTAAAAAGGCCTCAGTCCACTAAGGAGGATCAAATGGTAGAAGCTCAGTTAGGAAGGCTGCTGTGTGAACAAGGAGTTCAGACGGGCTCTATTTTGTAGTGAACAACTCGTGGATGAGTGGGTAACCAAGGAAAAAGTGCAAAAGAAGATAGGTAGGAAGGTACTTGGTGTGTCATCCGTACAGAGGAAAGACAAGGAGACCTTTTGGTGGAATAAAGAAGTACACAAGAGTATATGAAGGAAAATGTTGGTGAGGAAGAAGAGGGATAGCAAGATAGAGAAGAAAGTAGGCAGGAATGCAGAGAAATGTTTCTTTGGGCGAATAATGAGATAGCAAAGGCTAATGACAGGCCTATGATGAGTAGTATGAGAGGTTGGACACTAAGGAAGAAAGGAAGGAAGGAGAAAAGTACTGATGAATGGAGGAAAAGTGTAATGGTGGCGATTTACAAGAAGGAAGAGGATGTGTAGCGCTGTAGCAGCTACAAAGGTATAAAGCTAATGAGCCAACAATAGAAGCCCTGCGATGGAATACTTGAAGGCTAGGTTAAGAAAAAAGGGGACCATTTTTGAGCAGCAGTGTGGTTTCATTCGGGGGTAACAATCCTTAATGGTCTTAGGGATGCAGTAAGTTTTCAACTTAGTGATTGTACTGCCCCAGATGGTTGAAGTGACAGGCTGAGAGATATCTGTCCAATTTCACATAAAAAGTCGTTTCACTTTGCTGTATGGAAAAAAAAAAACTGCACCGCACAGGCAGCTTTTGAGCCAAAGGTGGGGCTATTGGTGGTCTTGTCCTGCATATGGTCGATTCTACTATTGATGAATGAATGATCTTGACCCCAACTCAGGTAAATACAGAATTGTATCTGCTCATAGTTAAACGTAAGTCTTTCCCAGATATCATCAGATAAATTGCTCGTGCTTAGCTTCCTGCTATGTTAAACAGCTCATCATTAATGATGTCAGCTTTTTGACTTGAGGGAGCCAAGATGGCGACAGAGTAGCAGACTTTCAGTACCTCTCCTCCAACTTTTTGAAAATATAGCATCAAAACATATGTTATCTTAACTTTAGCTATGTCCCTTACTTCGTCGTCTAAACGCAAATGTGAAAGCTACCCCCCTGTTACTCCTACAAAATTATATTCCACAAAAAAAGGAAAAATGGATGAATTTACGGCAGAAAACATTGTAGCTGTGCTAAAGCTAGCTATCGAGGAGGAGCAGGGCTCGTTGATTGGGAGGTCAGTCGATGAACTAAAATCCTTAATTAACTTCCTTTCTGCTAACCATCAAGATATCAAAGGTACAATGCAACACACAGTTGGCCAAGTCGGTAATGCAGAAGAGAAGATCCAGGTTCTGGAAAACAAAGTTCTGGAGTTGACACGTTACAAAAGGCATTGGAATCTGCGCTTACAAGGTCTGCTTGAGGTAGCAGAGGAGGAGGTGAGAATGAAAGTAATCGACATATCTCAAAATGTTCTCCCGGCCTCGAAAGATAAACTGCCGGAGGTCATCAACTCGTTTCACAGGCTTGGCAGAAAACAGAAATTTTCGGGGATTTGATATGGAAGATGTACATACAATGCGAATAACTGAAGCAAAAAAAAAAATCTGTTCAAGGAGGATCTCACGCCAGAGGACCATGAAAACCTGAACCGTTTATGGCCAGTAATTGAGAAAGCCCGTCTGGAAAAGAATATTGCATACTTTGTCGGAGGAGGGCATTTGCAGATAATACGGAGATCCATTGACGGAACTGATTGATGCTTATACTTCAATTTTGAACAGAGGAGAAGTTCTGCGTTTTGCTCTTATCCAGCATTCAGTAGTTCAAAGTTGCAGTCATTTTGTAATAATAATTGCTTATTTAAAATTATTTTCTGTTAATTCTCGAGGCTTGAGAGACATTACTAAACTTAAGGCTTTATTTCTTTATGCAAAAAACTTTGATGCAGACTTTTGTTTGATCCAGGGAAATTCATTTTGTTAAGGAAGACTCCAAATTTTGGAAATCTCAGTGGATGGAAGACCTATGGATGTCACATGGAAGTTAGCGCTCAGCAGAAACACTGATTCTGAACCACAAATTTAGTGGGAAGATAATACTCAATTAACCTGATGCAGTTGGACACTATAGTCTTATTGTTGTTTCTCACATTAACAACATTTTTTTACTTGTCAATGTTTATGGCTATAACAATAACACGGAAAACATGGAGCTGTTTGAAACTCTAATAACTAATATTAATGCTTTATTAGAAAGATTTTCTGATTTGAACGTTATTTTAGGTGGAGATTTCAACGTTACAGTAAATGACCAACTAGACAGATGGCCTAGCAGACATGGAGAAAACTGTCTTATAATTGATTTTATGAATGAAAGAGACATAATTGTCATATGGAGAATCAGCAACTCCAGTTCTAAAGAATTTTACGTGGAGAAACAAGTCTGGCTATTTGTAGTCTAGACTCAACTTTTGGTAACTGACCATGGGATGATGGCGGCTCAGTTGGTAGAGCAGTTGTTCACCTTTCAGAAGGTCAGTGGTTCAAACCCCAGCCATATGTCAAAGTGTCCTTGAACAAGATACTGAACTGCAAGTTGCTCCCAATGGTTGTTCCATTGGTGTTTGAATGATGGTGGGAATGGTTACCACTCCTGATGAGCATGTGGCACCTCGCACAACAGCCTCTATCATATCTGTGTGGATGGCTGATTTGTGTTGTAAAAGTGCTTAGGTCAATCAGGCTAGAAAAGCACTATATACTGTAAGTGCTGTCTATTTACCATAAAACCATTGTTTTGTCTTTGAATTTGTCACCACGTGGAGTAGGTAAAAGGACACCTTTTTACTGGAAGCTTGATAATTCAATCATACTCAATGAATCATTAAATATAACAATTAAAAAAAATAAGATAGTAGAATACAGGGAACTGGCCGAATGTAAAAGACCTATGGGAAATACTGGGAGCTATTAAAATATAAATTAAAAAAAAAGATCAGAATGGTTTAGTAGCCGAACTAATCTCCTTGACTTCAATTTTACCCGAGAATATGAATACAAACATTGCTACTGAAACTTGAAAAATTATTTATCATTAAAGCAAAAGGAGCCTTTATACATTCATGGCAAAATGGATTGAAGTTATTTATTTACCAGTTATTTATTTATATCGGAGAAACATAGACAAAACAGAAATGCATGACAAGATTTTCTATAAATGTCACGATTATTGATATTCAAAAAGACATTGCTGAATTATGTGAAAATTATTACAAAACTTCTCAACAGTTTGCATTTAAAGAATTTAAAACATTATGTGATCATCCAATCACTATTGCTGAAGTTGAAAAATGAAAAATATTTCAGAGAAACTAACTTCTTTTCTGCTTAATGTTTTTATTGAAAGTATAAATTGTGACGAACTCCCATCTTCACTATGCCAGGCCTGAATAACTCTAATCTTGAAGCTACAGAAAGATACTTACTACTGGATAATTAGCGACCCATATCTTTAGTAAATAATCATTTAAACATTCTGGCTTTATATCTGTAAGACTATTCCGATTTGATACTAGATTAGTTTATTAAGCAATAGCTTAAATTCTTTTTTAAGATTCATTTCAGAAAAGACGTTCGATTCTATAAGAGCATCAGTTTTATGTTTGAAGCTCTTGACTTATTTGGATTTGGGGAACACTTCAAAAAATCTATTCGCACCATATATGCTCTAGGCAATAGTTCAATTTAGCTCCCATATGGAACTACATAGAGATTTAGAATGGAACGGGAAATCGTCAGAGTTGTCCCATCTCCCCTTTTTCAAAGTCTGGCAAATTATATTAAAAAAAGTGGCCAAAAGGAAATGTCTCTTGCTGGGAAGTTCAGATCTCTGAGGGAACATGCATATGATACAACCTTATTTTTACAGGATAGAACTCAAATTGACACTGCTATTAGATTGTTAGATATATTTCAGCAGCTTCTGGCCTTAAACTTAATCCCTAAAAATCGGAACTGCTTCCTGGTAAGACCTGCAATGAACTTAATATTTCTTGAATCCCAATAAAATCAAAAATAAAATACCTCGGCGTTACTCTGTAAAGATCAGAGTACAAGAATGACTGAAAATTTTAATCCACTAAGGCTTTCACTACAGCAGAGACTTAATCTTTGGAGTCAAAGAGACTTATCCACTACTGGCCTACTCTCAAAAGCTGAAGGACTATCTATTCTTGTTTAGGTCAGCTCAGCTCTTGATATCTCAAAAGATGTATGCACAAAAATTGACAAGAACTTGTTTGATTTGATTTGGAAGAAAAAATCACATCTTATTCGAAAAAATGTAAAGATTAACAAGCTCAATTCAGGCGGATTCAATGTCCTGGATTTTCATTCCTTACATTCAACCAAGATCAAGTGGATCAAAAGATATTTACTATATACATATATATATTTTTCTTTTAAATTTAATTACAATATGGAAAAACTTCACGTAAAGCTGTCCAATTTCCATAAACAGCTACTTTTATGCTCGTCATTGGGATACAAACACAATTGTATCCCCTCACAAATACTATATTTGGAATAACCAGAATATATGTTTTAAGCATAAATCTTTCTTTTTAAGGAGGTGGTTTGATAATGGCATTATTATGGAGTTAAATTCCTGACAAAAGTCACACCATTCCCGAGCAAAGAGCGTGTGATCCTCGAGCAGAGTGTGATTCGCGAGCAAAGATAATGTGATCCGCGAGCTGTCTTACTGTCTTTGCTCGCAAATCACACTCTGCTCGTAGATCACATTATCTTTGCTTGCGAATCACACCCTGCTTGCGGATCACACGCTCTTTGCTCGCGAATCGTGTTGCGTTTGTGTAAGGACTTTTGCCAGGAATTTAACTCCATACATTATTCTTGTCAGTCTGATGTTTAACAAGGACGTTCTGATGTTTACGTTACCTATTCTCTTTACTAGCTAAATATCATATCCATACCAGCAAATTTTTAAAACTCTAAAAAACTTTAAAAAACTAAAGCCTTATGTGACAAATTTGATTTACTATGTACTTATTTTGTTTTTGTTCTTTTAATTTTTTGTTGTTGTTTTCTTATTTTTTTAATCTTTATTTATTTTTATTATATACTACATAAAACCTTGACTGTTTTTCTCTCTGAGCTATTTTCCGATACTATTTGTCAATAAAGTATGTTTTAATTGGAAAAAAAAGATAGAATCACGTTGTCGGTGTTAGAGTTGTATTGAAGTGGTTTGTACCTGCTGTTGTTCAGCTGTCAATAAAACACAGTCTGCTGCTAAAGGTAAGCATTGGCTATGACGTAAAATAAAAGGAAAAAAAGGAAAAAGTTGGTTGAGTTGGCTTGATTCTACTTTCTGCTCTGACACAGACAGAAATGAAAAGACTGAGACAACCATAGCTTTGAGGGAAACGTGACAAAGGACATGAGGAGAAAGAGAGAAACGATAGAGAGAAGGTGATGAAGACAATGAGAGAAAAAGAGCAGGTAGTGTCCAGTCAGTTCTAAGCTCTTTTCCATAAAGCAAGCCTGTCATATAAGCCAGGCTATTTTCAGTGACATATAATCACTCTGAATGTTTTTCTCTTGATCCAGTTGCAGCAAGTTCAACATAGTTTAGGTTCATACTTACCCACAGTCAGTCATAAAATTTAGGGAAAGTTAAGTTAAATTAATAATAAATTATACAATGCAAAACGGAAACGAAGACATAAAAACAAATATGCATACATATGTGTGCTTAATTTGATAACTTAGATGAGGAATGGTATCATAATGTCACCTGATAGTGATACTAATGCTGTTTTGGAATGTGCCAGTCAAAGTTATATTAAAGTTACTGTAGCAGCAGGGGATTGCTTGGTATGTTGTATCTAGAACTAGCTAACTTCACTAATTAGTTGTTGCTTGCTGTTCCAGCAGGGTCAATGGTCCTGCACAGGAACAAAGTGTATCGGTCCATGATATACGATGAAAAACTGTGCTTGTATCTGTCGACTGAGGCATCCGTAACAGCTTCAGTTTAACTTAGTTATTCTGATGGTATGTGTATATTTTTTTATATATGAAAAAGAATGTTAATGACAGACCAATATTGTTTGATAATGATAGATAAATCGGAGGGTTGGTTTGTGGTGACATAAATCTGTATTTATTCTCCAGTCAAGATAAATCAAACAAGTTTGATTATTCACGTAAAATTGGCTTTATGTGTTTTTATTTGGATTTGCTTTCCACATTGATTTTAATTCTACACGCCGTTTCTCCGTTTCATCCTTTTATCATCCAAGCTGTGTTTTTCCCATTTTCACAGTTTCTGTGGGCAGGGTTTGTTTGTTTTCTCATAGATTATCAAAGATTGCGTAGTAAATGAGTCCCCAGACTGAGATGATTTAGAATTGTGAAAAAGGGGAATAATGGATCTATTGGTAGAAGAATGCTGGAGATAGAGCTGCCCAGCAGGAGAAAAAAGGGGAAGACCAAAGAGATTTCTGGATGTGGTAAGAGAGGACATGCAGTTGGTTAGTGTGACAGAAGAAGATGCAGAGGACAGGCCAAGATAGAAATGGATGATCCTCCGTGGCGACCCCTAAACGGCCAGAAGAAGAAGTAGAAGAGAACTATTTGACTTTCATCACGACCTTATTTGACAAGCAGTGAACACAAACAATGTCATGAAAGCCGGTGCGCAAATATACGTAAACACAATTTTTTTTTTAAAGAAACATGTGGAACATGAACCGGGAACATCAACAACATGAGATGGGTCTCACCCTTCACAAAACTTTAATAAGGCATCAAGATAAAAGTTCAGAACCAGAGAATTGTCACTTCCCACAGAGCAGAGGACATTCTATCCCATCCAGCCCATACCCCTGTGAAGACGACCATGTTGTTGGTAAAACTGGGGAATGTGTGCTCCACTCTCAATCGGGTTGCAATTAACCCCTTAAAGCAGGGCAGAGGATCAGAATCAGAATCTTTATTGTCATTATACAAAAAATAACGGAATTGTATGCAGTCCCATTCAGTGCAAAGAAAGAAGTCTAACTATCTAAAGATATTACTAATAAATAAACAATAGTAAAAAAAAAGAAGTATATAAATATGTGCGCGCTTGTATTATTGAAAAATATCTATGTCAAAGACAAATGTACATTTAGCAGCGATATGTATATTTAGCAGCCATAATTTTTTATTTCACAGTTGTATAGTTGAAAAATAATGATTGCACTGGGGGGAATATTGCACAGGTTAGTGAAAGGAGGCATACCCTTCAGTGTTCGTTCATTATTGCAACAGCCCCGGGATATGTGCTGTTTCTCAGTCTGTTTGTTCTGGGTTTTATTGTCTTGTACCGCCTCCCTGAGGGTAACAGTGCAAACAGGTGATGTGCTGGGTGGGATATGTCATTCAGGATGCTGCAGGCTTTTCTGTGGCAGTGGGACCTGTACAGCTCCTCTAAGGAGAGGAGAGCACAGCCGATGATCTTCTGTGCTGTGTTGATTACCCTCTGGAGCGCTTTCTTTTCCTGAGCAGTGTAGCTTGCAAACCACACTGGGATGCAGTACGCCAGTACACTTTCAACAGACCATCGGTGGAAGGACACCAGCAGCTCCTTGGCTAGGGAGTTGGTTTTCTGGATCCAAGGAAGTAGAGTCGCTTCTGTGCCTTCTTGATCAGCGCAATGCTGTTGGTTTCCCAGGTTAGGTCATCAACCAGGTGCAGGCCCAGAAACTTGAAATCCGAGGCACTCTCCACACAGTCTCCGTTGATGTATATGGTCTGAGGGTAAAATCTGTTTCTCCTGAAGTCCACTATTATTTCTTTAGTTTTTATGGTGTTGAGGACCAGGTAGTTATTGCTGAACCATGATGACAGTGTTTCCACCTCTTCCCTGTATTCAGACTCATCTCCCCTAGTGATGAGCCCGACTACTGTTGTGTCGTCCGCAAAGTTTAGGATGGAGCTGCTTGGGTGGGTGGGGGTTTAGTTGAATCCCTGACTGACGCGATTCAGCGGATGTTCAGAGCCTTGAAGCAGCCAAAGTATGAAGAAAAAGAAGATGAAGACTTTTGACTTTTAACAAAACTTTATTTATGATACATTAACTAAAACGATTCCTGCATGCCCATTCCAAAGCTAAAATTAATGAAAGAAACTTTCTGCTCACACAAACAAGATTATAACCAGAGAGCTGTCCTCCTCTACTGAACACAGTACCTGCTTAATGCCCTTAGGTGTACTTTGATCCAAAAACAAACAGTGGGACAGAGAAAACCTCTCCCACTGTCTCCACCCATAACGGCAGTAAGTCATAAAGATCTACCTAACGCGGACAGGACACCACCAGATGCTTTACATCCTCTGTTTGGGAGCCAAATTAGCAGCCATCCCCGGTGCTCGGGTCCGGGTGAGCTCTGTATCTGTTTGCAGGTAGTCCTCCATGTATAATCCTCCACTGGAGGTCACCCATCCATTTTTCAACGGGATGCTTATACACGACCCGCCAGCTGCATTAAGGGTAAAAGTCTGAGCCAAAAACCCCCGTCCACCTGGACTCCCGTTAGCGATCGGACGTTGAGTACCTTAAAGCAGCTCGAGTAAAGCTGCTACCCTCCACAAGACCTGAATGTTCAAAGATACGGTGTCCCCAGAGTGAGAAGCAGGTCGCTCCCCTCCACCCAGTCAACCACAGCAGGACCCACAGTCAGGGAGGGCAAGACATAACAGTACCTCCCGCTCCACTGATTTGCCAGAGCACGGCTCCTGGCGAAACCCCTGAGCGAAGCAGGCAGCGACCGGCACACCTCATCCACATGACCCCTTAGAACTCTTGTCGACCGGATACCCGTCATCTCAGCCAGTCTGTCAATTGGAGTCCCTGTGAGGGGTCCCAGCTTAGTGATCCCAGCTTCAATGAACTTGCTTCTGACGGTTGGCGAGGAAAACACGGTGTTGGACATTAAGGTGTTGTAAAACAATGGCTCCTCAAATAGCCACATTCCAGGCAGGGGGTCAGTGGGCCGGGAAATGTCCAGGGTCTTCCAGGCATCAATCACCGAGCTGTAGAAGGTGGTGATTCCTGAAAGGTCACACTCAAATGACCTCATCAGGAATAACTGCTTGTCAAGCTTGAGGCGGCCAGCCTTCCGCATATGCTGATACAACCACCCGGGACCCTTGACTTGGCTCGGGCAGCTGAAGCCCACCCAGCCGGTTCCTCAACCTGCACAGCAGAGGCTCGATGGCCAAGCTGTATAGCTGGCCTGAAATGGGGCAGCCCTGCCTGATCCCTCTCCCCACCGGTACAGGACAGCTCAAACCTCCCCCCACCTTAATCACACAACAAGCATCACGGTACAGAAGCTTTACCCACGCCAGGAAATGCTCCCCAACCCCAAATGCCTGCAGTGTAGCAAACAGGAAAGAGTGGTCTACACGATGAAATGCTTTTTCCTGGTCAATCGCAACTATACCCGTGGTGATGTCATATAACTTGCACATATCGAAAGTGCCTCTCATTAAAACAAGTTGTCAAACATTGACCTGTCAAGGACACAGTAGGCCTGATCAGCACCCACCAGCAGGACAATAAATACTTTCAGTCTATTGGAGAGAACCTTCGACAGGATTTTATAGTCCGTGCATAATAGGACCACTGGTCTCCAGTTCTTGAGCAGTGTCAGGTCCCCCTTCTTAGGTAGTAGGGAGATCACTGCGCGCCGACAAGAAGCTGGAAGCGTCCCTTTGTTAAACAACTTTAAAAACATCCAACAAGTCATGTTGAAGAATACTCCAGAAGTGTTTAAAAAAGTCACTGGGTATTCCATCCAATCCTGGGGATTTGCCAGAGGACAACTGGGACACAGCAGTGGTCAGTTCCTCCAGAGAGAGGTCAGAGCCCAGGGTGTCACGCTCCACTGGACTCAGCTGTGGGAGGTCCTGCAGGAGGTCGGCAGTTGCATCCGCATCACAAACCTCCACCTTAAACAGGTCGGTGTAAAAATCCACAGCTAGCCTCCTCATCTCCGAAGGCTCAGCGGTCAGACGTCCGTCTGGTAGACGGAGACAGACCAGATGTTTCCTCTGTGCCTCTGACCTCTCCAAGTTAAAAAAGAAGCTGGTCGGAGCATCCATGTCCTTTAACATGGTGAATCTGGCCCGAACCATCGCCCCTTTAGCCCTCTCCTGCAGAAAGGAGTTCAGATTCCTTCTCTTGCAGAGCAGTAGATCCTTTTGTGAGGCTGACCCCCTCTCCAGCTCCCTGATATCTGCCTCTAACTGTTCCACAGCTCTCCGAGTTTTAGCCGTGTAGTAAGCTGTGTACTGCTGACAGAAGACATTGATTTGAGCCTTCCCTACCTCCCACCACTGATCCAGTGAGGGAAAGGAAGCTCTCTCTGATCTCCAATTTGCCCAAAACAGCTTGAAGTTCTGACAAAAATTAAAATCCTGTAAGAGAGTCACGTTAAAAATGCCAGAAAGATCTCGGTTTCACCGTCGGAGATAAAACCGGCTCTGCTAGGAGTAAATGATGGTCAGTAAAAGCAACTGGAAGGATCTAACAGTTGGCAGCATGAGTAATAAAAGAGGCCGACAGATAAAACCTGTCCAGCAGGGCCGCACTAATCCTGCCATCAGTTACTCTGACCCAGGTGTACTCCTTAGCAGAGGGATGTTTGTTCCTCCACAAGTCCACTAGATCCGCCTCTTCCACCATCTGAGCCAGAAATGTGGAGGATTGAGGGTGGAGCTCCTTTCCCGTCCTGTCCATAGGAGCATCACAGCAGCAGTTCCAGTCCCCCCCCAATATAACACAATCTTTCTGGCCAATATGTTTCAATGTGTCTCTCACTCTTTTGAAGACCTCCAGACGATCAGGACCATGGTTGGGTGCGTAGACATTCATGAAGCTGAAACTGAAGCCATGTATTTCTGCATTAACCAGTACAAAGAGTTGTAAAAAGGCAGAGGCCTTTCACAATCTCTGTGCTGGATAAAATCTTTGCTTTTGTACTGGGGGAGAACAACACAGCGACTCCAGCGCTGATACTGGAGCCATGGCTGAGGACATGC
>VRLP01003946.1:0-55876 GCA_009660295.1 Lophius piscatorius | reverse complement strand
ATATCGACTGATGACACGGCCAAGGGGGAGCATGTATAGTATGAAGAGAATGGGGCCAAGGACTGATCCCTGGGGGACCCCACAGGTGACGGTGTGTGTCCGGAACCTTGAACTTCCAAGGGAAACGTATTCTGTTCTGTCAGTGAGGTAGGATTGAAACCAATTTAGGGCGGTGGCAGTGAGTCCAGTGGTGTGATGTAGGCGGTGTAGGAGTATTCCATGGTCAACTGTGTCGAAGGCAGCAGACAAATCAAGGAGAATCAGGAGGGAATGTGAACCAGCATCTGCTGCCATCCGTAGGTCATTTGTGACTCTAAGCAGAGCTGTTTCTGTGCTGTGGGCGGAGCGGAAACCAGACTGAAAGGTTTCAAAGAGGTTGTTGTAGTTGAGGTGGTCCTGGAGGTGGGCAGCAACTACTTTTTCCAGAACTTTGGAGAGGAATGGGAGTTTGGAAATGGGCCTGTACTTAGCAAAAAGTTCTGGATCGAGAGTAGGTTTTTTGAGGAGTGGTCTGATTATGGCGGCTTTTAGGGCAGATGGAACAAAGCCGGCCTGGAGGGATGTCTAGACAAAGTAAGAGAGACATAATTGAGTTGGTTTGGACACGTAAAAAGAAGGAATAGTTGATTTATTGGTAAAAAGGATGCTGGAGATTAGGTTGGAGAAAAAGGAGAAGACCAAGAGAAGGTTGCTGGATATGGTTAGAGTTCATGCAGTTGGTTTGTGTGACAGAGGAAGATGCAAAGGACAGGGGAAGATGGAAACAGATAATCCGCTGTGGCGACGTCTAAAGGGAACAGCTGAATTATATATTTTTTTCATGTGACCGTTATCGGAATAAAAAATGTTAGTTGTACATTATCTGGATTTAGTGACCTCAGGCCATTCTTTTATTCCTTATAATGGGCACCTCATCGAGCTTTAACCCTTACCTGTGTACTCAACCCCAATGACCATCACCGTTACAGTTAGGAAATGGAAGATATATAATTTCAGTCCAGTTGAGTCAATAATCTCTGTTGAGATAATAGATTCCACCTCTGTAAATGATCTGTGACCTCTCAGGTCACAGATCATTTACAGAGGTGGATCTGTTATGTTATCTAACTGTTATGTTAGCTGGTAAAAAAACAAGAATTTCTGTGTGAGCTCTGTTGCACTGATGGGAAAAGGTCTCAAGTTGCTGTGCTACAACTAGGCAAAACATTTTTTGTTGTGTAGAAATGTCCATATTTACAGAAAGCTGGCATTTTTAATTGAAACTTAAAAAAAAGAAGAAAATAAATTGATGCACTCGAAGAGAATACCAAATACATTACACTAAAGAATTGGTTGTTCTTGTTATGATGACTCCACTGACATTTTCTATAATCTTTTAACTGTTTGCTTTACAGACTACACCGCTCAACCATAACATTAAAACCACCCACCTAACATTACGAAGGTTAACAGCCCTGTGTTAACTGTCTTAGTTTATGTTAACTTTCTAACTTCATCCCAAAGTAGCCGTGCTTGGAAAATACGGGGTAGCCTTCGTATTCAAAGAATCAAAGCCAGTGGCGGGCATGTGACCCTTGAGGGGATAGCTGATTAAAGTGAGAAGTACACAAAACTTTGCCCATAAAATAACCCCAAACATCCTAAAACCCCAAAAGTAACATGGATTTGTTCACGTCAAAACTCGCACCAGCGACAACAGGTCTGTCATTTTCCGTGTCTTCAAATTCCAAGAGAAAGAATTTTTCCTAAGCTCCACGAGGAACCGGGAAACAAACATAACTAATCCAAGCTTTCACTTACTCTCTGTCAAGTGTCAGTCTCAGTTGGTAGAGCCATTGTCAACTTATCTGAAGGTCGGTGGTTGGATCTCTGGCCACTGTGGTCCACATGTCAAAGTCACCTTGAGCAAGATACTGAACCCTAAGTTGCGCCTAATGGCTGTTGCATTGGTGCGTGAATGGTTATCGTTCCTGATGATATCATCACTGTATGAACGTTTGTGTGAATGGGTGAATGATGGCTCACAATGTAAAGCGCTTTGAGTGATCGAGCAGACCAGAAAAGCGCTATATAGTTACTGTCCATTAACTACAACAACATTTTTGGAAAGCACCTGAAACAACATTTGTTTTGAATCTGGTTATATTAATATAATTTGATTTGATTTGAAAGGTCTTGGAATAAATATAGTGCAGTATGAGTATCCTGCCGTAATCCCAAAATCTGGTAATTTACATGTTCCTCTGCCCCTCTCTCTCACTGTTTCCAGGTAGCATTGTGTATCTGGGGATGATGTTCGGAGCTTTCTTCTGGGGCGGCCTGTCAGATAAGGTGGGCCGCAGACAGTGCCTCCTGATCTCCATGTCTGTCAATGGCTTCTTTGCCTTCCTCTCCTCATTTGTCCAAGGCTACAGTATGTTCCTCTTTTGCCGCATGGTGTCAGGCTTTGGGTGAGTTCACTAATTTCTTCTCTCAAATATTTACACAACATTCTCCTCAAAGGGTTTGAGAAACAAAACCACTTCTGAGAAGCTTTCTCTCTACTTCAGTTCCTCTGCCATTTCCTTTAGAGTCAAAGCACGTGATGACAGGTTTATTTAACTGTCTGGTACTAGAACATCGTCGTCCACTGACCAGGAACAAAGCAAAACGTTTGCATAAACAAACGGAAGACAGTAAATGAACATCAGTCCTTTTTCATGCCTACATTCCTCATAAATGCCCTTGTATCTCAATGATCTGACATCCCTCTTTATACATGACTTGTAAAGTTCAACAGAACATCAAATATTAAGCGTGATGTAAGCTTATGAACCAAGCATAATTATAGGAATACGTTTGCCGACAAGCGTAAATGCACTGCAACCATCAATTTGACAACATGCACACGCTGCAAATTATGAAAACATTTTCATCAATTTTACAACTCACAAACGCTTCACGACCTGTGATAAACGAACAGTGAAAGCCACACGACAACAGAAGTGTTTAGAAAGGACAGTTAAAAGTGATGCATCCCCGGACGTGCTTCTTTATTGCTTCATTTAGCTAATAAAAGACATATAATACACAAAAATTTCAATATATTTTGATAAGCCGTGGTAGCTTTGTTGACCTTCCGGGTGGTCGTTCTGAACGTTGTGTACACGTTTCCATGTCGACAACTGAAGTCAGTATGGGCGATGATGGTTAAGAGTATTCTTCAGCAAGTATAATATACCTTGTTTACTGTAGGTCTGTGTACCTTGTATGTTAAAGCCATCATTAAGTTTATATTCAATATGTTTTCACGATGATGAATAAGGTTTTATTCTATGTCACATGACTGCATGACCCGGACGTTAAGTGAGGCTAACTAAGCTTTTGTTAATATCATTACAATTTTTTGTATTATATCTGTTTTATTCACTAAATGAATAAATAAAAAAGCGCGTATGGGGATGCATCACCTTTACGTGTCCTTCGTAAACACTTCCATTGTCTTGTGGCTTCTGAGCATTGTTTTTCTTAATGTGTTGTGTTGTGATTTTTCGCAGTTCTTTTTTCTAAAGGTACTGCGAACTGATGAAGGTGTTTAATTTATTTCCTGTACGTTGTCACCTTGAAGAAGATGTTTTCTTATTTGGAGCGAGTGTGTTTGTAAAATTGTTGGTTGCAGTTCTTTTGCGCCTGACGGCCATCGTTCAGGACACTATTTGCACCTTTCAAACAAGGACTGCCTAATCATGCCATACCAATTGAGATGTCCGACTAGGATTAAAAAACTGTATTGCTTTACACCACAAACTTTCATGCACTCACGTATTTTCTTCATGCTTTCAATCCAGTTTGCCAGTTTTTGTTTTTGTCAGCAGGATTACATAAAACAACGTTTTTCGAACTTGATGAAAGAATGACCGTATAATAAATAGAAATTAGGCTGTGAAGATCAAGAGCAATATGGTCATGCAGCAAATCAATGAGCCAAAGTGCAAAAACATGTTCACCTCTGAAATGGATCATAAGGAGTAATATTAAAGTTTAGATGGGCCTGGACTAAGTTCGGATGTGAACCCCACTGAGATACTGGGACAGAACCTGAAACTGCGTATCATGCTCACAAACTACCGTGCTTACAATCTGGATCAGATTGGATTTTTTTTGGTATCTGAATATCCCCTATTTAAAAGTAAGGAATCTTTGCCCCCTGTTTTAAAATAAAGTCACGTCGCTTTCCATTATACTGGTGGTCCGACCGTCTGTGGTGATTTTCCAATTCAAAAAGATGCACCATCTTCATTCCGCACATGGTTAATTTCATGGCTCAAGCACTTTTTCAACATATTTTCCCTCTTTCATGCATCGGCATTTTATAAGCAAGCCAAAATGCTGACATATATGTGACTTAAAAAAAACCCACAAATATATCCCCTCCTCCAGTATCCATGACTGTCTGACACCTGCCCTGCTCACGCGACCACAAAACTGCTTTTACCTTTTCAGTGCATCTCTGCACCCAGATTTTGATGATTATTACTTTGTTATTGTAAAACTCTGCAATCGATCCACTGTTCACATGGGTGCCAAATTGTTCAGAGTGAATGGTTAGAGACCATAGTTGATAAATATGAGGATATGGATCAACTATGGTCTGTAACCCCACTTTCACAAACCCTCCAATCTGGTTGCTAAAGCAGTACTGAATGACAAGAGCCACAAAATTCCTCCACAGAAATGTCAGAGACAATCACTGTGGGGAATATTTTTTGAGCTGGTTATTTAGGTATTGGACATCTTTATGCATTATTGAATGAAATATTAATTTAATACTTTCTCCTGTCTTTCTTTTCCTTGCTAGCTCCACCGGATTTATGGAAAAGCAGTGGATAACATTTTCACTGGAATGCATTTGGGGTCCTTATGATATATACCGCCTGATAAGTGAAACTTAACGTTAGGTCTATATTGTTGGCACAGAGTGGACAGCTCTCTAATGCACTTGGGGTTGTTTTCTGGGCATCAGATGTAACCAGTTCTTCTAACCAGTTGACAAACAACAGACAAGACTTTCCTTGATCTTCACAAGTTGCTGCATTTATTAACTGCCGCAGAGCCCATACTCTACTTTAGACAATATGCTACAGGTTTGACAGCGTACAAACTGCTGCCGAGGCTTTTCTCTGCTTCAGTTGTTTTAAAAGTCACATTTTTCCTGATTTTTTTTTTTCTCTCACACCGTTTTTTTTATTATTGTCTTTATGTTTTGTCTTCATTTTGATTCTTTATTACAACATGGAAGCAATTTTTGTTTGAGCTTAGGCTCAGAGCAAAACGAAAATTTTATGAACCCGTCAGAGTGTAGCTGATTAAATGAGTCAGGTGCTCTGGACGAATCAGTTGTTAAGGTTTTCACAAAATGGGCTTGATCAGCACACATCATCAGGTGCATTCACGCCAATAAAGGTCTGATTGAGTGCAAATTTGGTGTATATGAATCGACTCGAGGAGATTTATCATGTATATTATGTTTTTACTTTAATAGTTCACATTCTACTCACTAGGGAAGCGTTGGAGAAAAACACTGTTTTTAGGACATAACTTCCTAATGGTTCATCCAATTTAGTCCAAATTTGATGCATATGAATTGACTTGAGGACATCTATCTGGAAAATATAAAACTTTACTCTAGTAATTCATATTTTTCTCACTAGAGGGAGCTTTTTCCTTGAATATACTGTTTTCTATACTTAACTATTTCATGGATCATTTTTCAAATTTTATACCTTAATGGACCTGAGTAAGGAAGAACTGGATTTATTTTGCGAAAGATCAGTTGTATATTTCTGACACTGCGGGAAGCTTTACATCACAAAAGTTTTGTCCCTTAATTTTTCAACCACTGATCTGACTTAGTCCAAGTTTAGTGCCTATAGTCGAGGGGATTTATCTTGTTTATATCATATTTTATACATGTTTTTGTCTGATAGTTAATATTTTACTGACTTTGGGGGAGCCTAAAAATACTGTGGAAATAACTTCACAATTAATTTAGTGGTTCCATCAAGGTGCTTGCTTGTACAACATAGTTTTGTTCTTGATGTGAGCTAAAAACAATAAATCCATTCAGGGATGCACTTTAAGGTCGCTAAAGGCAAACCAGCCAATGAGCTAGAGTACTGGTCCTCAAACGTTTTACACCACGTACCACCTCAGAATATATCCGGCACTCCAAGTACCAACATTATGACCCATGTAAAAATACATTTGTAGCAGTGGGTAACCGTATTCAGCTAGACGTAGTTCAAACAGGAAGCAAATATATTGGCAATAAGAGTATTATTTATTGTTCACAAGTCAGCCCCAACCACACAAGGTGCAGAGGAATAGCACCAGAGCTGCCACTTAAACTCATATGATTATAAGGCAAGGGGCAGCCCCTCATACACGTACAGTAGGGAGACAGACCAGGCGAGAACATTAACAATAACAACTGTAAGTCCCCGTAATTGCAAATTTCAAATTTGATGTGAGCTGAGCCATATCTTCTTACTGTTTTTGCCGGTTGATGCTGTTCATTCAGGGATGCTACTATTTTCACTCTCTTCCAGTTTCTACAACGCTGCTAATAATATTCACCTCACGACACACCCTTTTCTTCCTAAAAGTTCTCGTTTGAAGCCACGATTGCATTGTTATTAAAGCCCTCGTAATTTTATCTTCCTCCGCTTACTGTCTTCTAGTAACAGTTCTTCTCACAGTTAAGCTTGTAACAGCTTGGTGCGTGCGCCACAGCCAGTCCACGTAGTAGAGATGGGATTTATGGCTCTTTGAAGGGAGCCAGATCTTGTGGATCCGTTCCTTTCAAAGAGCCATTCAAAACACTGGCTCATTTTTATATTTATTTATTTTTAAGAAGCCAACCTGGAGGTTAACCAGTTTATCCGGGAAATAATCACTGGGAGGAATGATAGGGTAAGATTTAGATCATTCTAACATAGACATCCCACCAATATATATTCTATTAGAGTGATATCTGAGTTTGAATTATTCTGAAATATTGATTCTAATTTAATTTGGCATGTGTGGACTAGATTTTAATGTCTAATCTGCATTCATTGTAAACATTCCACAAGGTAGCGTGATATCCCTCTGCTTTGAGAGTGAGATCGTTATTGTGGATTTGCCCTTCGTATAAAATGTGTGTGTGTAAATGAAGCTACCTTGACTTATGTTATTCAGGCAAAATCTAAAAAAACTTTTTGGCACTATTAAAAACTAAGCAGGCTACAATGAACTTCCATGCAAAATAGCTTTTAGTGCCAAATTTTACACACAAGAACATTTTTAACAATACTGAAAAACGCACTAATATTTTGTGAAAAATCTTTCAAGTGGCCTATTATATAAATTAAAGGTGCTGGAAAACAATATTAGTGGTTAGTCAGTAACATGGGTCTCCCAATCCCTCCGGCGAGCAGTTGAATTTTCTGGTGGGTGCCTGCTCCATCCAATCAGGGCATTTCTAGAGTTCAGGGGGACGGGTGGTGTTTTTTTCTCCCACTCTTTCTTTTATGTAAAATCACCGAAAGCACCTTTAAGACATATAATATACAAGATAAAAATACAGATACCACATGCCGCAGTAGTTCTGTACTGCTAGTATTTTGTACATGTATGTAGTACACCTGAGTGATTTTAGCGATAAATAAATAAATAACTGCTCGCAACTGCGTGGCACTCCAACTTCCTTCCACAGTCGAATAACATGTAATATGGGTAAATCGGTGACTCAGTTCCCACTAGTAAATGTGAAAGTAAAGGATTGTATGTGTCAGCCCTTAGATGAAATGGCAGTTCTTCCAAGGCGTGCCCCACCTCTCGCCCAATATGAGGTAGCATAGGATGCTGTTCCCCCCGCGACCCTGGACAGGAAACAGAAAATAAATGAATAAATGTGATGTATTTATTATTTATAGGAAAATTATGACCTTTGATGAGGCACAATTGATTGAAGATAGATGACTAAATTGGCTGAACGCATCTTTATTGGGAAAGAACGGGCTATGAGGGGAAAGGGAGATGAGTTACTTTTCCAGCCGCCCCTCAACGCTTAGGATCTCCAATGCGTTTGAGTTACCGATTTAATTAATTTTTTTTTGGTCACAGTTGACCTTTGGTTTCCTACCGGACATGAACTTCTCCTGGATAATAGCCTTGTGTTAGTTTGACTCAACACTCCAACCTAGAGACTCGACACTCAACTTCCTTTTGCATAGTGGTCACTATAGTTGGCACGTATTTAAAAGCTGTTTTCTAATATATGCATGTGATTTGATGGTATATAGAAGGTGCATTGATTAATTTTTGTTTTTATTTCTTTCATATTTCTTCAGTTGAAAACAGAAAAATGCCCAAATTCTCAACTGAGTTGACATCAATGAAAATCTTTCTAGAACAAGAAATTACATTTTATTTTAAAGTAATTAATTTTTTTGTTCCAAATTGGAATTATAACACTTTGAGATAAATAAAAAAAAAAGGTGTCTCCACACTGGTGGACACTTTTGACATAGGGCATATTTGCCCTATGTCCTGCAAGTAAATTGGAATTAAATTAAAGTTATAATAAATCTATGTTAAAATATTAATTATATTATGTTTTATTCTACTTGAAATAAAAAAGATTTAAATAGAAGCAGATTTCCTGTCAGAAAATAAAGTCCTGAAGTAAAAGAAACCAGAAGGAGTAAATTGTTCTGAGCCTCACAATTCAAATCTTCTGGTTCGTGTGATATATTTAATTTCACAAAATATGAAGAAGGTGTCTGCGGACATCTGCTCCAGGCTCTGAACATTTAAATTAGCTCTTGGCGCACAGATGCAGTTAGAAATCAAACTGTCACAGTTGGCTCCTCAAATGAGCCGCAGAGATATCACATTATGTTGATGTATGGGTGCTTGTGTGTAAGTGAACAACTGAAAATAGACCCATCACAGATAAAACACTGTGAATATGACAATCTGAGTATTATAGTATATCAGTCTGTTGAAGCTGGAGACTTCAATAGAAAAGCAGATGAACAACAAAAACTATAGAAAGAGAGCGATATACATGGAGCGAATGGTTACCAAAATGAAGCTTGCTGAGCTTGCTGTAGAAAATACTTTTTTAACATTATAGGCTGTATTCACTGCAAAGCTGTTGTATCCAATTCAATGGACAGAAATTAATAATCCTAATCATCTCTGACAACAGTTGTTGAAAAAGAGTTTTCCTTTCCAGTTTCCAATCCAGTCTTCAAATGACAATAATATGAAAATATTCCTCATGCCAATCGAGCCACAAAAGTGACATAGGCCGGATATTGGCGGTGTAACTATTTGAAAATCAATACCCCAGAGTAACACCAAATGCCCGCATGTTGCTATAAAGCTAAAAACTTAAAAGCCATGCGTGGAGTGGGTCCATTACAGTATTTATTGGTATTATTTTTCAATCAATTAAAAAGGTGATGGTAATGCCAGTGTTTTCAAAAATTACACTTTGAAAACTGTTGTTCAAAAGTGAATTTTAACAATGATTCCATGGTGTCTATTCTTTCACAGTTCTTACATAGCCATAACATTATAACCACTGACAGGTGAAGTCTTAATAGTATTGATTATAAACAAAAGAAGCTTTATTGCCATTTTACAGAATACATCAAAACTAGGAGTGCTGTTTCAGGTTGTTGCATTGAAAACACAAAATAGGACATAAATAGAATAAAAGATGAAAAACAACAAATAAAGACATCGCCGCAATTTCTACACTGTAATTATGCTCAGTTTGGGTACTTGAAAAAAGAAGCAATTGCACTCGAAGACTTAAGACTTAAGACTTAAATAAAGAAGCAAGTATTAAATAGAAGTATTAGCATTTGTAGGGACCAATATTATACCATGGTAATTTTTTGTTGGTGTTTAGTGATCTTACGGCCCATGGAAATAAACTGTATTTGAAACTGTAATTGTGGGTTTTGATGAGAGTCTCCCTCTCATTGCCAGAGGGCAACAGTTCAAAAAGATGATGTGTAGCGTGGGCAGAATCTTTGAGGATGAATTGGGCTCTAGACAGGCAATGGAAGCTGGAGATGTATTCCAGGGAGGGCAGAGGGCGGCCGGTTGTCTTTTGGGCCGAGCTGATGACCCTCTGCAGAGCTCTCCTGCCTGCAGCTAGCTGAACAACTCAATCTAGCATACACTAGATTCTAGCGTACAACAAAGTGATACAGAACTCCAGAATGCTCGTGCAGTAGCAATAGAAGGCCACCAGCAGCTTCTGTTCCAGGTTGATGCTTCTAAGTACATTCAGAAAGTGGAGTCGCTGCGGAGATTCCTTTGCAACTGCTGAGGTGTGTGTTTGGTCCCACGTTATCTGCTGAACTCCACATTGTCAGTTGCTGGACCTCATCCTTTTAGGCTGACTCATCACCACCTGAAATAATAATAATAATAATCATAATAATAATAATAATAATAATAATAATAATAATAATACATTTAATTTAATAACGCACTTTACATTTGGATCACATCTCAAAGTGATACAAAGTAAAAGCAGATAAAAGCATCAATAAAAAATAAAATAATAACTATATAAAAACATTCCCAAAAAGCAGAAATGTAAATTAAAGTTTTAGGTTCTGCTAAAAAAGGAAAGTTTTAAGTCCTTTTTTAAATGTGTCAGTCATCTGTGGAGCCCTCAGATGGTCAGGGAGGGCATTCCACAGACGAGGGGCAGAACAGAAGCTCGATCACCCATGGTGCTGAGCTTGGTCCGGGGAAGGAGGAGGCGGTATGAGTGGGTAGAACGGAGGGATCGTGTTGAGGTCAGTGGGGTGAGTAGTTCTTTCAGGTAGGGGGGTGCGTTACCATGGATACACTGGGGAGTGAGGAGAGAGATCTTATAATCAATCCTGGTGGAGATGGGAAGCCAATGAAGGGAATGAAGAACGGGGGTGATGTGTTCGTGTTTACGCACTCTCGTCAGGATCCTTGCAGCACTGTTTTGAACATACTGTAGTCTTTGAAGACTTTTATCAGGGATCCCGATGAGAAGTGCGTTACAGTAATCCAGTCTGTAGGAGACGAACGCGTGGACCAGCTTTTCAGCATCACTCAAGATGAAGAACGGAGTTTGGAAATATTTCTGATGAAAGGAGATCTTGCAGATGTGTTTGATGTGGGATTTAAAGTGAGTTGAGGGTCGAATCTTACGCCGAGGTTGGTGACTGATGAAGAGAGGGGAATGCTGGTTATGGAGGAAGACTGGGTCTGATGCGGGGTGCCAATTAAAATTGCTTCGATTTTGGAGCTGTTCAACTGGAGAAAATTGTTTTCATCCACATCTTTATCTACTCCAGACAAGCTCGGAGAGTTGACAGGGGAGATGATGATGACGATGACGATGACGATGGAGAGGCTGCGGAAGAACAGGTGTCAGTTTTTATGTAGATTTGCGTGTCATCAGCGTAGCAATGGAAGGAGAGTCCATATCGACTGATGACATGGCCAAGGGGGAGCATGTACAGTATGAAGAGAATGGGGCCAAGGGCTGATCCCTGGGGGACCCCACAGGTGAGGGTGTATGTCCGGGACCTTGAACTTCCAAGGGAAATGTATTCTGTTCTGTCGGTGAAGTAGGATTGAAACCAGTTTAGGGCAGTGGCAGTGAGTCCAGTGGCCTGATGTAGGCGATGTAGGAGTATTCCATGGTAAACTGTGTCAAAGGCAGCAGACAAATCAAGGAGAATCAGGAGGGAAGGTGAACCAGCATCTGCTGCCATCCGCAGGTCATTTGTGACTCTAAGCAGAGCTGTTTCTGTGCTGTGGGCGGAGCGGAAACCAGACTAAAAGGTTTTAAAGTGGTTGTTGTATTTGAGGTGGTCCTGGAGGTGGGCAGCAACTACTTTTTCCAGTACTTTGGAGAGGAATGGGAGTTTGGAAATAGGCCTGTAATTAGCAAAAGCTTCTGGATCGAGAGTAGGTTTTGGGGAAATGAGCTGTGGTGCCTTCAAAAATTTTATTTAACCCTATTAGTTAAATAAAAGTCATAAGTATACAGAGTGTACAGTCATAAGTATACAGAGTGTACAGTAACAGGCTTAGCACACAGACATATGGAGACCCAGTGCTGAGTAAGAGGGGGGAGGAGAGGTTGGAGCCAAGTTTCACTGACTGAGATTGGTTGGAGAGGACGTTTTTAATCCAGGCGCAGGTGGGAGGGGGAAGGTTTAAGTGCTGCAGTTTAGGGAACAGAATATCAGGGATGATGGGGTTGAATGCTGAACTGTAGTCGGAGAACAGCATTCTTATGTACGTTCCTGGGTTTTCTAGTTGGTTCAGTGCGGTGTGGAGGGCTATGGCGAAGGCGTCATCGGTGGACCAGACTTACCTGTAGGCAAATTGGTGGGGATCAAAGGATTGGGGGAGGCTGGCCTTGATGTGCTGTGATACCAGCCTCTCGAAAGCAATTTATCGTCACTGATGTGAGGGCGATCGGCCAATAGTTGTCTTAGTGGCAGGTTTTTTAGGGACAGGGATGATGATCACCAGTATAGCTGTGTTAGGGCCTCCCTAACCCTTACTGCAGTATAATCTGAATCATTTAATGTGACATCTGAAGTTTGTCTTTTTCTTTACATAAATTATTTTTTTTTTTTCGAGCCTAAAATGCCACACAACGGCAAATGGGCACACATGGTTTCATCCATTTCTCCGCCAAGGAAAGATGTTATGTTTTCACCTAAGTGAAAATCTAGCGGTTAAGGAAAAACTACTGGACGGATTTGCATGAAATTTTACCCAGAAGTAAGCTTTGGCATATCTGTCAGTTGATTAAATTTGGCAACGTTATATGTTTTGCTACCTCTGCCAAGGCAAAGCAGTACCCTAGATGAAGGAAAATACATGCAGATTTCTCCATGAATGCTAGCCTCTAAACCGACAGCTCCAACAAACTCTCCGAGTATCTATTAAATACCCTGTAGCCGGTCATCTCCTACACTTTTCACTTCAGCAACTCTAATCCACAAACTGAGCCCCAAACTCCGCCCCTACATAAACATGAAAGGAATTAAAGGATAGGATATGCCAAAACCTACCCCTTGGTAAAATTTCATGCAAATCCGTCCTTTAGTTTTTCTGTAAGCTTGTTCAAAAGGTAGGTCGGATGAGACATGGTCCAGCGTAGGCTGGGACAGCTTGATAGGAAATGGTCAAGAGAGTCCACTCTTGAGCACAAGAAAATTATGTATTAGGACACAGAACTTAACACGGAAATTAGAGCAACTCTAGACCAATCAGAGTTGCCACTGATGCAAATCTATAATCTAACAGGACCTTGCAAGAGAGCTGTTGTAGAAAGACTGCAGCAGCTTAAGAGGTTGATGAGAGTTTGGTGTGAAGTTGAGCCAGGAGCCAGGTGTGTGAGGCTACGCCTCCACTCAGACACACATGTAAGGATGCAACAGGAGAAGGAGAGATTAGGCAGGTAGTTTTAATGTTAGGGTTGATCAATTAAGCTGAAGTAATTAGATTCACAATTCATAACCTCACTTTTTCAAAGTGACAAATGGAGAATGACAACCTCTCTCTGATCCTCCTCTAATTTTCTATAATGACTTGATGTCACTGTAATCTTTTCTGTATTGTTATAAATGCTTAAATGTTTCTCATAAGACATTAAAATGTGGGTTGGTGGCTGTAAATGCCTAAATGACCATTGCAAACTGTATTTGCAGAATCGGTGGAGCAGTGCCAATAGTGTTCTCCTACTTTGCGGAGGTGTTGGCTCGGGAGAAGAGAGGAGAGCATCTGAGCTGGCTGTGCATGTTCTGGATGATCGGAGGAATCTATGCCTCAGCCATGGCCTGGGCCATCATCCCACACTATGGTGAGTGACAGCGCCCATCTAATGGACCACTAATGATAGGGTCGACCTCTTGTGAGCGACAAACAGCACTGCTGAGTCAGAAGAACTTTTTGATACACTCCTTGGTCTCTGGCTTTTTAAGTTCACATAATAATTGCATTTATGCTGTACATTTCAAAAATAGGGAAGAAAATCACTTTTTAGTTGAACAAAGATAAAACAGTAACAAAAAGATAAAAAAAAAAAAACTGCAATTAAAATAGGTTAAGAGATTATCCTTATGATGCTGAAAGGTTATAATGACTTTCATATGATGTACCTGTACATGATCAGCCAGAACAACATAATCGCCAGTGCTTCCCACAGGTTGAGAATTTACTTGTGGTAATGGGTGGCTCAAAACGGTTTGTGACGGAGGGGTCCACCAATAAACCAGTCAAACAAATGTTTATCACTTATTCCATTTATTGCAAATGAATATCCACTAAAAAGAAGTATCTTAGGTCACTATTTACATTTGTGAACATTTGTGAATGAAAAAACCCACAAAATAAATATCTTATTCTGATGCCCACTCTATTCCATATCAGTATAAATCACTGTTAATAAATAACTATTTACATAATAAAATAAATTTCCATTTTTAAATATGTAAAGTAACAAAACAGTGATTTATTGATGAGCATGTCAAAATATACAGAATAAACAACACTTCAGCTCACAGTGCTTCCCTTAAGATAAGATAAGATAAACCTTTATTAGTCCCACAACGGGGAAATTGCAGAAATACCCTGCTTTGTGTCAAAGAGTGCTTTGGTTGTATGCCTAGTTGGCTCAGTTGGCATTCCCTGTTTAAAAATTAGATTTTTTTCTTGGTTTGGAAAAATCCATTTCTAATACCTGTCTGTTTGGGTATGTTTCAGGGGCAGGTCCATTTATTGAAATTCTGAGGCATGCAGCCAAGTGTTCTCTTTTAAGCTTGTTCCTTAGATCAGTTTTGACCTGCAACAGAAACAAAGTTGCGTAACCATTTTGCAAACTGTTTAAACTTTATAGAAAATGTACCCATTGTGCTCCTTTTCATGTTTGATGGGGGACATCATGCAATGAACTGGCACAGAAGGGAAGGTAAGGACAGACTTTATACACTGACGTAACAAGACAATGAGACACAGCTGGAAGGGAAACACAGGTGAGCATGATGACCAATCACAGGACTTTCACAGAGGGAGAACGGAACACAAAGGCTTGACAGAACCCCCCCTCAAGGGACGGATACCAGATGTACCACAAGTCCAAATCCAAAGAATTTAACACAAACCGGGTGGGAGGAGGGGGTCTGGAGGAGGGACAAAAAAAAAATAAATTCAATGAGCCCGGTCAAGCAAACCTGTACTGTCCGGTTGACGACCTGAAGGCAGGGCCGGAGCCAGGCAGCACCAGAGTGACCACTCTGGGGTTCGAGGAGGAGGGCGCTTTGGAAGGCGACCCCGGTCATGAGGAGCCCGAGGAGGCGGTCGCCCGTGGAGGTGAACCCGGTCACGAGGAGGAGGTCGCCCGTGGAGGCGAACCAGGTCATGAGGAGGAGGTCACCCGTGGAGGCGAACCAGGTCACGAGGAGGAGGTCGCCCGTGCAGGTGAACCAGGACACAAGGAGAAGGTTGTCCGTGGTGGCGAACCAGGTCACGAAGCTGCCGGCAGTGAAAGTGGAAAGAGCCCTCAGGAGGCTGAGCCGGAGGACAGCGGGCAGATGGCAAAGGAGATACTTCTCCGGGGGCCTGCGGCGAGGTGCATCTAGGAGCCGGCGACAAGCACGAAACCTCTCTGGGCTCTCTGGCTCTCTGACAGTGGGTGGAGACCAACCAGAAACCAGAGGCAGTGAAGGACTCTGAGTCAGGGTCTGAGGAACCGTGGAGCACGGAGGTAGAGTCGGGGTCAGCATCTTGGACAGGAGCACTGGAGCGCAAAGTCAGTGAGGGAGTCGGGAGAGAAGTCACGGGAGCAGTCGGGAGGGGAGTCGCGGGAGTAGTCAGGAGAGGAGTCGCGAGAGCAGTCGGGAGAGGAGTCGCGGGAGGAGTCGGGAGAGGAGTCGCGGGAAGAGTCACGGGAGGGGTCGGGAGAGGAGTCACGGGAAGAGTCACGGGAGGAGTCACGGAAGGAGTCGCTGGAGGAGTCAGGAGAGGAGTCACGGAAGGAGTCACTGGGAGAGGAGTCATGGGAGGAGTCACTGGAGGAAGAGTCGGGAGAGGAATCACGAGAGGAGTCGGGAGAGGAATCACGAGTGGAGTCGGGAGAGGAATCACGAGTGGGGTCGGGAGAGGAGTCACGGGAGGAGTTGGGAGAGGAGTCACGGGAGGAGTCGGGAGAGGAGTCACGGGAGGAGTCGGGAAAGCGAGAAGAGTCACGGGAGGAGTCGCTGGAGGAGACGGGAGAGGAGTCGCTGGAGGTGTCGCTCGAAGAGTCGGGAGAGGAGTCGCTGGAGGAGTCGGGAGAGGAGCTGCTGGAGGAGTTGGGAGAGGAGTCACAAGAGGAGCCGGGAGAGGAATCACGGGGGGACCCGGGAGAGGAATCACAGGAGGAGCCGGGAGAGGAATCACGGGAGGAGCCGGGACAGGAATCACGGGAGGAGCCGGGAGAGGAATAACAAGAGGAGCCGGGAGAGGAATCCCAAGAGGAGCCGGGAGAGGACTCACACGAGGAGCCGGGAGAGGAATCACTGGAGGAGCCGGGAGAGGAATCACGGGAGGAGCGAGGAGAGGAATCACGGCAGGAGCGGGGAGAGGAATCACGGGAGGCGCCGGGAGAGGAATCACGGGAGGCGCCGGGAGAGGAATCACGGGATGAGTCGGGAGAGAAATCACTGGAGGAGTCGGGAGAGAAATCACTGGAGGAGTCGGGAGAGGAATCACTGGAGGAGTCGGGAGAGGAATCACCGGAGGAGTCGGGAGAGGAATCACGGGAGGATGAAGTGCAGGGCAGCGATGAGGACGAGGAGCTAGGCAGCGGTGAGGACAAAGAGCTGGGCAGCGGTGAGGACGAAGAGCTGGGCAGCGGTGAGGGTGAAGAGCTGGGTGGCGATTAAGGTCGGCGCCGGCTTCGTCTCTTTTTGGGAACCGGTTTTATTGCCAGCCGGGTTCCCCAAAAAAGAGAGTCCCGATCGGCATCAACCTCAGGAGATCATGGTGGCTGAGGGTTAGTGGGTAGGAGGCCAGCGGTTTCCGGAGCCGCAGCAGAAAGAGGACTAGCTGGCTGGTGGCTAGCAAACACGGGGGCTGGAGCAGGGGAAAAACCAACAGGCCGGGAAAATGCCGGCAGCGCGTCCGGGTTCTCCACAAAGGTCTTTAACCGCTCCGGCAGGAAATCCCACCGCCAGGGTTGGGCAGAGACCTTCCGGCGAGCGATGCGGAGAGCAGCCTATTGTACCCCCTCGTGAGGACTCTGCATCCACTCCACATGAATGCAGATCAATGTGTAAGGTAAATCATTAATCTCTATGTCCATCAATGCATCCGCTGGGTCCATTCTGGCCAGTTCGTTCTGTTATGAACCCTTCTGGGGTTTAGCTCGGACCCAAATGCAGACCAGGTGCAAAAATATTTATTTATCAACCAAAAAAGGGCACCAGGAAAAACAGGAACAAAACACTCAGATTAATTTACGAGACACTGGGAAAGGCTGGGACGCGTGACGACAAGGAGAACATCATGCAACGAACTGGCACAGAAGGAAAGGTAAGGACAGACTTTATACACTGACGTAACGAGACAACGAGAGACAGCTGGAGGGGAAACACAGGTGAGCATGATGACCAATCACAGGCCAGGTATCCATAGAACACAAAGGCTTGACACAGTGTGCCTTTAGGGCACTTGGTGAAGTTATTGAAGTTGAAGTTAAATTGCTTAAGAAAATGAATCGTTTGTTTAACCACCTCCTAATTAACCTCGGCGGGTCGCCCAAATATAGCTCAAGTATGGGAAACACAGATGACTAAACAGGTGAAGTGAGAATAACTAACTGACTAATAATAAACCAACTGATTATATGGTTACCATTGAACGTGTCACCAGGCTGGACAAATTAGGCAGCAAGTGAACATTTAGTCCTGAAGTTGATATTCTGAAAACACAAAGAATCGACAACTCCAAGGATCTGAGAACCAAAATATGAAAACATGTCTGGCTTAAAGGATCTCCAGAACTGCAGGTCATGTTGGGTGTTCCTGGTCGGCAGTGGTTAGTTGTAGAACAACTGGTTAATCAGTGACAAGGTCATGGGTGCCGAATGCTCACTGATGTGTATGTGTGCCAACCTATAAAAGTGCTACTTTTGTAAAACGTCCGGGAAAAGTTAATTCTAGTTTTTGATTTAAAGGTGTCGGTTTGCTGCATATGGGACTGGATAGCCTCAGACTGGTCACAGTGCCCATTCTGACCCCTGATTGCAATGGGCATGTCCATCAGCATCAGAGCTGGACCTTGGAACTATAAGGGGGTTGTTTAACGAATCTCATTTTCTCTAGCATCATGTGGATAGCTTGGTACATGTATGTCACCAAACTTTGGAAGCGATGCAACCAGGATGCACTATGGCAAGCTGTTGAAGGCAGTGTGATGCTTTGGGCAATGTTTGCCTTCATATTGCTGCAGACCTAGTACCCCCCTTCACAGAAACAGTATTCCTGAATGGCAATGGCCTTTTTCAGCAGTAGAATGCTCCATTATCCTGCTGAAAAAGGCCAGCAGGATAGATCAGTGAATATGACAAGTCTTTGTTACTCGACTCAGGTTAAATGAAACAGACTGGACTGATGTAGTCAACTGAGCATGAAATTACACCAGGATTACAGACTAGTTGTCCAGACAGGACACCTGGGCTACAAGTAGTTGCTGTAAAGCAAGGGCAGGAACCAAAGGGTATATTTAATAAGAATCGCCTATTTGGAGTCACTGAAGTATGAGAAATTTGGGACTTGAGTTATTTAGTATTGAATAGTATTGAATTTTAATGAAGTTGAGGGAGTCTCAAGGGACGAGTAAAAAGCTATGCCAGCAGAGGCAAAGATATTAATGATTTTCGGTCTTTAGAATGCAGGAGCTCAATTGAAAATTCTGTGTAATTAAATGTTTAAGATTAAAACTGGCTCAGTTGACCCACTCCGTCTGTATATATGAAGGGCTCATTCTAAGCTAATGATTCTTAGATTCAGGTAATTATATACAGAATTATGTATAGAATAGTAGCAGTGTAAACATAACTATGACTATTCTATTCTGTTCAAAGATAACTCCTTAAATCTCTATTGAACAGTTTTGTGCCTGTGTTTGACTGTGGAACTAATACTATATTACTATTCTGTTTGCTTTAGTGCACAATATTATTCATATAACTATGTTTTCCCCCTGACCCTTTTTATATCTGTATCTAGTCTCTTAGCTTTTGCGAATTTGCGAATTACAATCAAACTGTGCGGCTTCATTTGGACGATTATGCTTTACATTTTTTGGAACTAGCAGCAAAAGAAATAAGTAAGGGAATTCGCTGAAGGAACTCGATCTGTAAGCGTGGCAATGTGGCTATTCTCAATGCTTAAATGCAATACTACTATTACTAATACTTATTACTTGTACTACTATATTTTCTTAACACAGGTACACCGACTACTTAAGTTCATACAGTGAAATAGACCAGGTTCATAAATGAAACAGTCCAGGTTCGAAGACATCACTACTACTATTACTTCTACTACTAGTTCTACCACTTTAACTTAACCTGCAATAGAAACACATCAAAGCCATCAAGTATCACAATGATATCATTACTTCTACTACTAGACAGGAAGCTGCAATAGCTCCATTGTTCATAGTCTGTCCCAAACATCATACCTTTAAGTTTCATACAGTGAAACGGTCCGGTATAATACAGTTGCTTCATTTTCACCATGAGGCACATGTAAAAATTGATTGTGAAATGTAATTATATAGTTTTATTATTATTATCATTATTAGTAGTAGTATTAATTGTCATAGTAGTCGTAGTAGTAGCATGTCGCCTTCTCTTCTTTGGAAATACTACATAAATAAAGTTGAGTTGTTTATTTAAGAACAGATATCTGTGTTTCAATTGTAAAAAGCAGTGTACATTCTTAGAGTTTATACGATGTGACTGAATGCACCATGACCCTCAAACCCTGACAGACAGAGAAAGAGAATGGTATTTAGTGCTAAAGAAGGACACACCATCAGATTGGTCATCAGACAAGTGCTTGATTCTACATTTCCTAGAATGCAATGAGAGAGCATCTTTTATCAGTACCCCTCACCATATTTTTTTCCAGTACATAAACAATCCTTTCTTATGAATCAAGTTAAAATAACATCAACCAAGGAACCAACCTGCAAAATAACTAAGATATTTTTTTTCAAAGTCTCCATAGCTTCCTCCAAATTACATGTTAATGTCAAAAATCTTGCCAAAAACTGTGGACTGCTCATTTATTATCTGAAATAAGGGAGACAGAAGACAGTTGTGCAGTGTCTATCAGGACATAGTGGTAATTATTAATATATCCAATATTATAACACAGTATTTGCTCCATTTACAAGAAATGATGGATACAATACTACACACCCCAACAGATGCAATTATATGGGGAGCTAATAAAAACTAAATGACAGGAGGTACATCTGTTGTCAGCACCAGGTTCCAAACTGCAGCAGTCTCAGGAAGTACTTGCATCGCTAGTTTAAACAAAGCTGCTAATAGAGAGAGCAATAAAGTTTAGTCTGGTTCTAATCTCGATGATCCTGTAGTAGAGCTGATCATCCTGCCTGCTGTAGTGATCCAAATGCATCGCATCATTATAGAGAACATGCAGGGCTCACTGCAAGCTACTGCCTAATAGTTGGGCTTAATTTAAAGATGCTGACCCTCAGGGGGTGCATAAACAAAATGCGACTGGCAGTGTTGGTGGAGGCAATAGCTGCAGCATAAATAGCCACAAAACAAATGTCAGCCCACACAATAAACGTGTGCAAGAAGAACATTCTTATTAGTCAAAAGACATGCATCAGATGAAATTTAAAAAAAAATTCTCATCAGCTTTATTAGCATCCCTAAAACCTTACAGGACCCCACTGTAACGCATGCAACATTATTATTCATACATGCTGTGTTAGGGCTGTTAGGGCTTAAACCACCAGACCTTATTTTCCAAACCTACTAAGCGTAAGAGCAGCTTCTGATTTAAGAATTACTTTTTTTATTGTGGGCATGTCACTCCTATCTGTAGGAGACTTTTTAGGACAAGAGTATTTTAAAAAGAATTTAAGTACTTAAAGTAGCTTCAAACACTGAGAACAATTAGGAGTTCTCAAGAGGACACTTTAATCTCTCAGAGAAACCCAGTAATCAAATCAGTGCTTTAGAAACCTTACATGATACCAAACATTTACAAATGTGGCATCTTGATTGCATTGGTATTGCAATCACAGTAGAGCTGATCGAAGAAGAAGTTCCTTCTATGGATACCTGCTGATGGATAACAAGCTTCCAAGCATGTAGGAGGCTGATGCGTAGACCTGACTAGTCAACAGCCTTTATTATGTGCATTTATTTGTTTGGCAGCATTTAAAATATGATAAAATTCAAATAATAAGCTGTTTGGAGTTGTGACTTCACAATGTGCCTATTGCTACCTTTGTTCCTTTGGGGGCTGGAGCTTGGCGCTCAGAGGATTGAACAGAAACGCTTTAGTGGAAGGTGTAGGAGATAACTGGCTATTTGAGAGATACTGAAAGATTTGTAGGAGATGTGGGTAGATTTAAAGACTGGCAATAAGAAATCTTTATGAATTATAGTACAGTAATGTTGTGCCTTAGTGGAATTTTGCACCCTCTGAGTGTTTTTTAGTTCCTCTTAATTGCATGTTCAATCATTGACACATATGTTTATAATTAGATTTTAAAGATTTATTTAGATAAGGCCAACAAAACTCCACCCACTTCTTCCGTTCGTGTCTCCTGTTAATATCCCCCGTTTTCACTGTTTCCAAAAATGTGGATTTCCCCAATGTTGGAATGATATTTATCCGATTTATTCTTATCTCTTCTCTTACATTATCACATCCCAGAAAAGTCGTGGAAATTATGGAATCACCTTCACTGCCTCTAACACAGGTCCTTTGTGTTATCACCATAACTCATAAATAATTTCACAGATCACTTTGAAATTTTTCTTTTATACATCATATTTTACAACTTACTACAATAATAACACTGGTTCTGCTAAAGAGGTGCCACTCTGCCCACACTGGAAGACATTTTCAGATCCCACTATCTTTGCAGGACCAGCAGTATTACACAGGACAGAAATCATCCTTGTCACCATCTCTTCTCTGTGCTGCCATCAGGAAGACGCTACAGAGGTCCAATTTCTCGCACCTCCACAATTCAAAACAGCTTTTATGCAAGAGCCGTCAAAGAAATAAATAAACATTGCCTCCATGCTGCCCCACCCCATCAACCTCATTATCCTTATAATCTGAAATATCTGAAATAATACTGAAAACATCATTTAAAAACGAAATGTGCAATATTTTATTATGGTATTCTTTATATTATGCACATTCTTATGTGCAATATATGTGGGACAGTAGGGAAATCGTGCTGGTGCTTTACTGCCACTTATTCCTTTTTTGTGCTGTGTTTATTATTTATTATAAATGTGTATAGATATATGTGCATATGATTATGTGATTACAGTTTTTTGTGTCGTTTTACTCGGCACCTCACAAGCAAATTTCATTGTACAATGTGGAATGACAATAAAGCTATTTTATTCCTTTTTATTGTATTCCATTCGATTCCATGAAAGACTATAACATCCATAGCAACAGGATATACTTACAAGCTCTTAACAATATTTACAGTACAAAGAAAAATCAACAGTCTATATATATGCTACTGAATAAGCTAAAGCAGAAGCAAATGGTTATAAAATAATACTGATTTCTCTTAGCTCAATGCCCGTTTCTGTGACATAATTTTAGATAATGACGGAAATGTATTCCTTGCATTTGTAAAAACAATTCCCGTACACACGGATCTGCAAAATTGACTGCAAACACTGGAATTTATATGCCAGGCCTGTATTAGGTGGTGTAACTTTTCAAGATCAACACCACAGCAGCAAACTGACCAGGAAGAGCAGATTATCAACATTTGCCATAGTAGCGTAGCAGTAGCTCTTAACTTTTGTAGAAGGTTGTTAATAAACTCAACAGTGTTTCCATTACATACAAAATAAGATTGTCAAACATTTTTTGTTATTTTTTGCTTTGTGCAAGTGAGGCTGAAACCATAACAGCCATGAGTGAAGTTGCACTCTGATGTCACCGTTTTCACAGGAGGATCTTGAAAATTAAAAATTTGACCTTTTTCAAATGTTTGTGTTTTCAGGCCCTTTGTTAATAAAATGCGTAAATGCAAAAAAGTTAATTTTTGATTATGACATGTCATAAAAGCCCCAAAGAGTTCCCGCAGTTTCTTAGTAAAAGTTACTCTTAGCAGTATTGTGAAAATCCCATAATAGGAAACTCCTAGAGGGAGGATAAACGGCCCCTGGATTTTTGTCAATTAAGACTTATGGCGTTCAAATCCTCTTATGTCTTCGCACCTGGGAGTGATCTAGTTCTATCATGGCGATGGTCCCAAGCTATTGCAAACATTGCTGAGGAGAGCTGGAGGATAATAATGTAAGGATGAGGTGTGTGTCAGAGGGCAAGAGCAAAATGAGAGAACTGAGATCAATCTTAGAGGGATGGAGGGTTGTGAATGAGGAAAAGAGGAGCAGAGAAAGAGATTAGAAGAACAAGGGGGGTAGTAAAGGTGGCGAGTGCTCTAGATTTATACGGCCTCTGTCAGGGATAATGGAAATGTGAGTGGAGACTGCAGAGGCCTGCAGGGAGATGAAGAGAGAACACAAAGAGGAAGGGACAGGGTGAGAAAGGAGTAAAGGTTAGGGGAGCTTCTTTGTTTGCAATTTTCATGACAGTGTTGATTTGATCTGACCATCAGAAGTCTGTCTCTATCTAGAACAATTCTTCAACTGTTGGACTCTATAACGCCAGGCTTATTCTTAAGAACCGTGATTAAGACCAATTCAGAGTTTAATACAACACATGAAGAAAACAATGGGATGTAGTGAACAAGCAGCCTGGCCTTGAGCCATAAAGAGAACATTAGGCTAGACCATGTTGTATGATTCCACAGAAGACCTACTATAGCACAAATTACAGCAATAATATTACTAGTTCTGATAAAGAGGTGACAGAATTCACAGTTGGTTTGGGGCTGTGTAGCCACAGACCAACTGATTCACTAAAGAAATGTTAGGAATGGTTTGAGGAACATCACAACACATTTAAGACACACCTTCAGAGGTCTGGTGGAGTCCAGGCCTCGACAGGTGAGCTGTTTTGGCAGAAACATGGTACCTACACAATATCAGGCAAATAAAATGTTATAGCTGAAAGATGCATGTGTTGTCATGTGAAATTTTAACTCCCAATTCCAATCCAATGGAGGAATCAGATTAACTGTTTTATTAGTAGAAGATGGGTAAACACTCCATTCTCTCTATTCCTTTTAATGATTAATAGGAATTTGTCCCTGAAGTAAATTTGCTTCCTAAAGCTCTCTGTTGTCGTCTCAAACTTTATTCATTATTGTGTGTGTGTGTGTGTGTGTGTGTGTGTGTGTAGGTGTGTGTGTGTGTGTTTGTGTGTGTGTCTGAGCCTCATAATTGAGTTCAATTGATTAGACGCCAGTGTTTTAACACATTGTTTCTCAAAGATGCAGTGGTGTGGTAAAAGGATCCGCCGCAGTGCTTCTTGAATTTACCCATGGACAAAGACCAAATAACCCTGTGTGTGTGTGTTTGACCTTATCATTTGAACGGCAGTCAGAATGAGATACAGTAAAAGAACTTTGTAGAAAATTTGTAGAAAAAGAAAATCCTCGTCTTTTATATGCAATGTGTAGACAGGGTGAGATATGTGCCAGGCTGCCAGTGTGTTTGTCTCACAAACACCAATGCTTCAATGATTTAGAATTTGTGTCACGGCATTGACAAAGGACCAAGGACAGTGCACGCGTGTATGTGTGTGTGTGTTTTGCGTGTTCGCTTACTTTGGAGTAGGAACATAAATCTCGCTGAGTATCTGATTCAGTCACCCATCGCCTGCAGTACATTAAAGCTATAATCCCCCTAATGAGGTTTTGCACTGGAGCAGGCCCACAGGCCCATACACACACACACAGACACGCACACACACACACACAAACACACACACACATACACAAACACACACACAAACACTAGCTCTCTGATACAAACTTGACTATTTGAAGAAAATTCCTATTGGAACAAGGGTTGCAACAGTATTATAACTGTTTCAGAAAATATCATGGTAATCATAGTAGGGTACTACACTATTGTTACGACTGTTATCAATACTTTTGTGCACTTTTGAAAATATGTGAAATAAATAAGAAAACTATACGTCTCCAGTTTATAATGAATTAAGGAGGAGGAAGGCGGAAAAGGAACAGGATCTGTTAAAAATGTTATATCTCTTAAGAAATAAATAAATCAAACTGTACCTCCCTTTGAACAGTATAGTCAAAGGCTGCTCAAAGATAACTGGAGTTTGGCGGTGGTACTTGGGCTCCATTTGGGAGAAACAGGTGGCTGGGAAAGCCGGAAATATTATTACCCAATCAAATCACCCTGTTTTGACTGAATTCTCGGCCTTCAGGCCGATGTTACAGCGTGCCCTTGAAGAGAACAAACCTTTACTCCAAGTAATTTATTCCTTCCGCTTTTAAGCTGCTAAACGCAGACAGTTACTCATTTTAAATTACATTTATTTAGAGTAAACTTTGAAAAGAAAAAAAGAGTTTTCTTTTTAATCAATATTCTTATTTTTAAATTATTATCGGTCTGTTGAAGTTGAATGCTTGGACTGGAGAAGCTACAAATGAATTGCCCGTTTGGGATAAATAAAGTTGTCTGAAGTTGAACTGAACTGAACTTAACTGAACTAAACAGAAAGAGATTAACATGTTATGTAACTGAAGCATGCTATGGTGATGGAATTTAACTTGAGGTACAGTTCAATCCATGGACAGATAGATCAATAGTGTAGCTGTGAAAATTTGTTCAAAGGACAAAAACAAGTGAAATTAGTCCAGTAAGCACTATAAAGCAACAAAAAAGAATTGTTTATTTATGGCTTAAGCAGCCAAAGAGATACAAATTTGAAACTCTCCCCCAGTTTTAGTAAAACAAAGCCTCCCAGGAGCCTGCATAGCATTTCCCATTTAAGATTCCAACTACAATAAAAACTTTTTGTACTTTTTATAGTATAATAAGATCATGTCTTCGGGTGGCATAAATATATATATTTTTTCCTGACTTTACAAATTGACAGATTGATTTCAACCACTGTGTTAAAGGAAGGAGCAAAATGAATTATACATTTCTTATGAATAACACTGCAGACTTCCTTTCTCTCCTTCTCTTTCCATGATACTGAGACGGTTAAACCTGATCTCGCTTAATGGTAATCGACAGCAGCAAATCTTAGATTTATCACAGGGGCCGCAGATTTAGAAGTGGGTTAGTGGTGCTGGTGGGGGCCTCTGCAAAGACAGATGAGATGATGAAGCTGGTGAGTATGTGTGGACTGGGGGCTCATGGGGAGATGGAAGGTGTGCATAACAACAGCATGAGTGAACTAGAGGTACAGAGAGTCGCTTTTAAACCAAAAATGCTAGGTGATAGGCTGAAACTTTTTGATTCAGTTTCAACTGCTGAACTTTTGATTGAGCTTCACTTCATTTTCACACCATGTACATACTGTATAAACAAAACAGGACATTTCTATCTTATCTTGCATTAAATAAAAATATTAAAAAAGGAAATTATGAACCTTTAAGTTAGCAATGCACCATGCATCCACAGATGGCGAAATGTTAGACAGGAAGTAGTTGACTTAAATTTGATTCAGTTTAGTTAATTAAAGGAGTTATGTAAATATCATGTACGTTAATTCCTGAGTGTAGAAGAAAAGACTGCAACATTAAGCAAAAATGAATGGACAGAATAAGTGACTGGAACATCTAGAAATTATTTTTTTTGTAATTAAGACCTTGATGCTGCACAACATTAACGTGCCTCTCTATGTGATTGCGTCTCTCTGCAGGCTGGAGTTTCAGCATGGGTTCAGCCTACCAGTTCCACAGCTGGAGAGTGTTTGTGGTGGTGTGTGCACTGCCATGTGTCTCTGCGGTGGTAGCTCTCACTTTTATGCCCGAGAGCCCCCGCTTCTACCTGCAGGTAAGCATGAGACACACTAATACTGGCAGCTCTAAGACTACGTATCTCATATGTGGCTTTTAATGGCAGCGTGAACAGCGCAAATCTGATCCTTTCTTGTTCTAACATGGTCGATTTCCATTTAGATGGTCCTAAATCTGTCTCATGTCGGATTTTTTGCGAAGCGATCTCGTCTGGGCCGTCGGATCTGGAATTCATGCAACTTTGACGTCATCTTCTGCCAACATTTGTCAGAAAGCGACGATGGCGGAAGTCGAAAAATATCCCAATAAATATTTTAACTATAAACGAATGTGTTCAAACTAACTTTTGTGGTTTGCAGTTTGCTTTCGTATTTACAGGATGCTGCATGTGAACTTTTATATAGTTGTTTTGCGTATGTGGGTCAGTTTAGGCACTGCAATGTTCTGTATAGTACTGGAGTCCAATATAGAGCACACTTTAATAATAATCTAAACATATCAAATCTAAGAAAAAATAAATAAAATCGAAATTGAATAATAAGAATGGCAGTTTGGATGTATCCAAAATGACCACCATTGTGACGTTTCAGGATTTCGGCGAGGGTTGAAAAATTTAAGTGATAAAATGTTAGTAGAATTCTTGTAATGATTTCTTATTCTCCGAAATAACAGCCATAACTTTGTAACTACCAACAGGTTAAGTCAGAATAACACTTATAGCTTATATCTGGCAAACAATATATTCTAGACTTTACACCCATATCGGCTTTTGATATTTTGAATTGGACGCATTTTATGTTGTTTGGTTTCAGTGGACATTTTTTTATTCACAATCGGTTTCATTTTATTTGTTTTTATTTGTCAAGAGCACCTCTCACAAGTAAACTATAATGTATGTTATAATGAAACATTATAGATGCACCAATTACTCGAAATAACATTAAATTCACCTATCCGAACTAGCGTTAACTTTTTATGCAGTTTGTGCTACCATTGCTAAGACAACACAGAGGAGCACCAGTGTTCCCTTAGACCGCCACCTGAGAGTTCTGGTGATCCAGTATGTATGTATGGAGTGACCATGGCTCAGGAGTTAGAGCAGTGGCCCCTGCCGTCTACATGTCGAAGTGTCCTTGACCGAAATGCTGAACCCCAAGTTGGTCCTGATGGCTGTTCCATTAGCGATGTGTGATTACATGAATGGTTATGTCACCTCAGCTCATGATTGTTGTGTAGCAAGTTTTGTGAAGAAATACTAAATAGTTTTGGAGCAATATTCCCTGTACTCTTTTTTTTAAGATGGGGGATTAAGGATGAATGGTGGTATATTGATATATATGCACACATACACAAAATATGACTCTACTCTCTACTCTCTTAGATGGGTAAACATGACGAGGCTTGGATGGTCCTCAAACACATCCATGACACCAATATGCGTGCCCGTGGTGAGCCTGAGAGGGTCTTCACTGTGAGTATACACCAGCCACTAAACTTTGCATCCTTCCCACTGCTGCAGTGCCATCAGCAGGTGACGGATCAGTGTCTCCCCCTGCAGGTGAATAGGATAAAGATCCCCAAACAGCTGGATGAGCTGGTTGAGATACAGAGTGAGTCGGCCAACACTGTGCTCAAGGTCCTGTACAAGATCAAGTCTGAGCTCAGAGGGGTATGAGTCATTTTTGTTTTGTCTTGATTTGACTTATACTGAATATTTATGGTTAGTAACAATCTTTTCTCTTGTTATAATAGATTTGGTTGACTTTCATGAAGTGCTTCAATTACCCAATGAAAGACAACACCATAAAACTGGCAGCAGTCTGGTTCACTCTGTCTTTTGGGTAAGAGATTTTCTGACATAACTGCACTACTCCAGGACCTCCTCCACACCCCTGTGACCATTACCTTCTAGCTTAATAACAATAGCAATCAAGTCCTAAGCACTTTTAATTTTTTATCATCTTGATGAATGCTGACATCTTACATTGGAAACCTACAGTATTTGAGAGATTGCCATTGGCTCTTTTTGTGCTGGCTCCTTTAATGAATTTCATTACATACAGATCGGAATCACTCAGCCCTATGGACAATCTTTTGTAAATTAAGAAGTGACAAAAGTAGTGTGATGTGTCACGTTTTTATAACCCCTCAATTTGGTTGATCTTACTTCTTCTTACAACTAGCAAGTATCCTGAAAGGAAAGTGAACTATCACCAACATCAACCCCCACCAACAATTGGCCCAACAAAAAACATTGCTAACGCACTAGCAGATAATTTCGCAAAGAATCCACCAACAAAAAGTGATTCAGACCTACTGGCTACAGCCCAGGACTGAAAAATGCAAACGGACTTAGACTAGAAGCTCTCCTTACCAAAGAGATCATCATAGCATTGTCAGGCCAGACCTGATCCTGTGGTCCTCTGCGAAGAAACAACTTTACATCATGGAGCTAACTGTACCATGGGTTGCAGAAGTGGACAAGGCTTATGAACGCAAAGACTGAAGTACTCTGACATAGCAGCGGAGGCAGTAAAACAGGGCTGGGAAGCACAGGTGCTCTCAGTGGAGGTTGGCTGCATAGGCTTCATACCCAGAAATGTGATCCTGCAAGCCATCAAGGTTCTGCCAGCTGCTGACTAAAGCAGCAACTGGCTGTGGCTCAAAAATAAGGACCCCAACTGGGCTGCAGGTTGAACACCATATAGCACGAGGGATAAAAGCAGAGGGACGTACACCCGGGACGCTAGGTGTTACCGATGAGCCCTCTTGATGGGTCGTGGACTCATCATTGAAACACCGGTGAAGGAGGGTATCCACCTGGTGACCCAAATGAAGAAATTATCCCTACCGGCACCCACCCTAGACCCCAAGGAACTTTGAATGAGGGTTTGGAAATCAAGTCCTCGACTAATAAAATACTAATACATTATCAATAAGTATTACAAATTCTGCAGGATGTGCACAAATATAATTGGAATTTGGTTGTGCCCTCTACATATAGCTTTGCCCCCTCCACCTGGGCCCTGGCAACCCCATTAAAAACAAATTCCTGCTATGACCTCAGCCTCTGGTCACTACAAAAAAAAAAACGTAACGGAGTCATCAATTACCTAACTTGTATTACAGTTGTAATTATTTTTGTTAGGGCCTACAAATATTATCATAAAGATGTTTTATTATATCCAAAACATTTTCCTGTTGGACAGAAAATAGAATATTGTCTACCAATGGCTCGTCAGCACCGCAACCGAAACAGTATTACTTTACAGTACAAGTAAGTGAGCATGATCCCGCCCACTACAGCTCCAAACTCGACTTGGGGTTTTCTTGACATAACCGAGCCCCGAACATATTTTCAAAATATTTACTGATCCCAAACTCTGGTGTTTGGAAGAGAACCGGGGGCTTTGGTTCTCATCCAGGTAATACGCTCAAATTCATATCAATGATCTGTTCTGCATCTGTGTATCTATAACAACTCGTCACTGCTCTATTTGCACAGAACTCCAGTGTAGCCTGTACCTGCCCAAGCGGTGAGAGTCGGTTTCACACCAAATCTCCTTATATGTAAACTCCTAACAGTGGACACTCGGCTCTGTGTTGATGATGAACGCAGGGCGCTATGATAATTAATGTGAATTGCAAAACACACTAATCATTGACATTTCTCTAATAAAAGTTCAAACAGTATTTCATTAATATCCACCGCAGCTGTCATAATTCGATCAGGAAAGAGGCAGACAAAGCAGCAGAGGAAATATGGTAGGTCATTTGCAGTGGAATCTGTACTAATTACAGACATGGTGCATTCACACTGGATTAATATCACAGACATCCTCCGTAATTATTAAAAAATGACATAAGGTCCCTAGGTAATTCTAGTTTTTTGAGAATAAGGCATTGTAGTTAGGGCGTGCTTAAATTTTTAAAACAACATCATAAAATAACAACATCAAGTACAACAAAAGACAATTTCTGACATGATTCTATAACTCTTTGGTTTCCTTTATCAGCTTATCAGCGAGTGGTACAAGTGTGTGCGTTCATACGCAGCAATTGAATTCAGTATAAATATAGGGGTGTGAACACCTCCCGTGTCTACTCCTATACTTAATGTCTATTTTTAAAAAGTCCCCCATAACATCACATGTTCTTAGTGTCCTGTTTAATCTGCTTAAATTGCTTCACATACTTGGCATGGCAGCCAGTGTCCTCCATAGAAACCTTACCTCCAGTTATCCACCTTGTTAGTAATAGGAAGAAAAAAATAAATAAAAGAGAGCCAACTCAAAAGCCAGTGATGACATGACTGAAACAAATGAGGTCCATTTTTAAAAGTACTGTGTGAAAGCGAACCAAACCAGATGAAAGTGCAACAATGTTTCAACCCCAATCATAACATAAGGCCATGTCTTTAACACTTTCAAAGAGACCATTTCTTGACGGATGATCTAAACACATAAGCATATTTGGGGACATCTACTATTTTATTTGTGCTTGTGTATGAAAAATGGTGTATGCACTAAAAAGTGGCTCAATTAAATCTTGTCAAAAATAGCTGGTTTGATAATCTTGGTAATATATGAGCGAATTATTACCCTAGTAAAATGAGATTGAGTCACAGCAGTCAGATTCTCTTTCATTTTCTCTTTACTTAGTAATCTAAATTGGAAGTTTGTTTGCTGGTTTTGCGGTTGTATTTTCTAAAGAAGACTAAAAGAACAAGTGAGGTATTTGCAAGCTCTGTCAGTTCTTTTTCTTTTTCTGCGTCCTTCCTGAACACGCAATGGACTATAGTCACTAGTGTATATTATTACATTTCATGGTCACAGCTGAACTAAGCACATTTTCTCAGAGGCTGCATATGAGTTGTTGCAATTCAGTTGAAATTAGACTAAGACTTTATTTTCCCACAGGGTAAATTCCACCCTTCAGTACTGTATTTATCAGACAACAGACCACACAACAACACTCAGTGTTGTGATAGTCCACGACAGAGTGTATGTCTGTGAGTAGGCCTAGGAAGTATGTCATGTGCGGATTTGACGGAAGGTAGTGAACGAGTGCTATCATCCGTGTAAAGTGCGTACAGTAGTGGGCTTAACACATCTTCAGTTTAAGTGCAGAGTTCATACGATGTGTTCTTTTTATATTAAGATGTTGCCTTTTAAAGGCTGTTCATGACTGAGCCTTAACCCCAAAGGTAGTAGACATTTTCACTCACGCTTTTACTGTTGCAGGTTCTATGGACTCTCTGTGTGGTTCCCCGATGTCATTAAGCACCTTCAGGCTGACGACTATGCCTCGAGAGTTAAGGTTCACAACAACGAACGTGTTGAAGACATCACCTTCAATTTCACCCTGGAAAATCAGATTCACAGACACGGAGTCTTTCTCAATGACAGGTAAAATATACAAATCTCTGGTTTCACAATTGGACTTTTGCTTGGATGTAGATATTTCCAATGCATCTTATATTCTCAGACAAATATAGCCATGAGTGATAAAGCAATAAAATCATCTGCACTGTGATTCAAACCCTCTGCAAAGTGTTGTGTTTAAAAACTGCTTGTCCTGTTGTGGGTTAGCAGCAGTGCTATTCATCATTCCTGCAACAACACACCGCTCCCACTAATATTAATCCTTTCTCCTTTATCTCCCACACCACAAGGAAATTAAAAGGCTTATCTCAGCCTCTCTTTTCCTTCTTTCACTGACTCCATCCATCTTTTCCTGCTCCAAAGGAAAAGCCAGAAAGAAGACACATAAATTGGTTGTTGTTGTTCCTCTCCATGCAGGATGCATCACTTTTCATAGATTAAATCGGGACCAATATCATGATATTGTGTACAGCAGCATCAGATCATATAGATCAATCTAAGACGGACAAACTCATATTACTGACCTGTGTAAGCTAAAGGATGGGCCTCGAGGCTGAGACTAACAGCACAGCACTGTGAAAGAGTATTGGATCCCCTCCTGGGTTTTTTTTTTTTTGTGCATCTTTGATGCAAAACTGAGGAACATCTTCCAAAAAAAACAAAAATCACCCAGAGACACTTAAGGGAAACAACTTGAGAGAACAGAAAATGCAAGTTTTGATGGGCACATGGCATGTAAAAGAATTCACCCTCCTGAACTTTAAAGCTAGATATTCCACCTTTAGCAGCAAGACGTACAACCAAACCTCTGTGATGTCTGGAGAGCAGTCTATTACATCACTGTTGTGCAATATTGTCTTTGCTGAGCTGCTTCAGTGCTCTCATATTGAAGGGTTTGTGAGTATGAATTGATCTCTCTAGATCCAACCACAGTATCTCAGTACGGTTCAGGTCCAAACTTTGACATGGACAATTTTCGACCCAATCAGAATTAGCCTTCACCGTGCTCTTGAAAGAATTATGGAAGGATGTCCACTTCGGTGAAGGTTTTACTTTTGTTCCAAGCCTTCTCCATTTGTAGATTATGTTTCTAACAGTGGATCTGTGGAGACCCAGAACATTAGAAACCGCTTTGGAACTCTTTCCGGATGGATGGATTTCACTCAACTCTTCCGGAATTCCTTTTAATTTTGGCATAGTGTTCTACTGGTGAGACCTATGATCTAAGATGCCACTTCTGAAGATGGTCTATTGAAAAGATTATGTGATTGAACAGAGCTGACAGTGGCTGGTAGGTGGTTGAATTAAGTTTCTAACAGAGTAATGACTTTTTCGCCCACACCAGGTTGGTAGTAAAGAACCTGTTTGGTCACAAAAATAGATGAAAGGAAGAAAGTGTCCATTACTTTTTTAAATTCCTTCACAACACAGAATGTTTGGTATGTAAATTCTTTATTTGGGAAGGACTGAAACTATAAGGTTCATTGTAAACCCTGCAATATACTCTCATAAATTTAGTAAATGGGAAGTAGGAAGTAAAATAACAAATTAAATAGAATAAAAGGAAAACTACAATAAATGAAATTGTTTCTGCTGTATTGATTTGATTCTCTTATTCCTTTTAATGAAAAGGGAAATTATTTATCATCACATTTGCTGATAAAATGTGTCTGATTTCATCTTTCTCTAGGTTTTTTTCTTTTCTTTTTTTATATTTGTTTTCCTCCATCTCTGTTCTTCACAGGTTTATCGGCATGAAGTTCAAGGCAGTCACATTCATCGACTCATCCTTCCTCAACTGCTATTTTGAAGACGTTTCCTCCGTCGGATCCTCCTTCCAAAACTGCACCTTTGTTGACTCCTTCTTTTACAACACGGGTGAGTCCACACCCACTAGAAAAAAACTCACATGCAGAGCATGGCTCTCCAGTGCTCTGTATAGTGAGGTATTTCCTACCACCACTATAAAATCCTATTATGCTGTGCGCACCCTATACATAAGTCTAACTCAGTCTGTTTCTGACAGTTCATTTTGGTTCAAAGCTTCTGGAGAAGAAAGAATGTGTTTGAGCATTTATGGCTTTGCTTTATGCCGCTGAATTACTGTTCAACCTCTCTGCCCCGGCACAGATTGCCTTTCTGAACTCAGACAACTGTAGCCAACAAAGAAACTGAGCCAGGCTGGGTGGCAGAGAACTGAAAACACACACTCATATGGTGGAGTGAGGGTCTCGAGAGGGTCATGATAATGAAAATCAATGATAACGAGGGTAGAGTAAGTTATGCATGGGGCGTCCAATGTGCCAGTGTGTTTGGCTACGTACTAATGTTTCATAGTGATTTCCACCGTGAGTGTACTTGCTCCCCTTATCATGCTGGGAAAACGGCATTCTGTTGCCAGTTATTTTAGAAATTAGATATTGTCTCGCAGGTCGGATATAATTGTTCTGCGGGCCGGATGTGGCCCGTGGCCCTTGAGTTTGACATATGTCGCCTAGACCTTAGTGCGAGGTAGAACTTGATTGATTTGGGGATAGGTTGGTTGTATATTTCTGACAGTAATATACAACCAACCTTATCTCCCATCGGTTTCTTGCAATTTTTTTTATTTCTAAACATTGGTTAGAAGATATAACCTTCTAACCGTTGGTTGAATTCAGTCCAAATTTACATTAAATGAACATCTTCAAGGGGATGTCCCTTTTGAATCCATAATGAATCTAAACAATGGGATTTATCTTATATATATCTTAATTAACTGTAATAAATTATATTTTACTCACACAAAGGCGCTTTCTTAAAACACAAACTCAAATTTAATTTGAGGAGTACAGGTGGATTAATTGTCTAACGCAGGAGATAGGGATTTTTTGGTGATAGGCCTAGTTCTTCATTACTGTAAGACAAAACTCAGTTTCTTCATCGTTCAAGAATTGAGACACCTTCGCTACTACTGCTATTTTGTGTTTTTCCAGTGTTAAAGTGTTATGTCACTCGACATCTGCATAGGTATGTGGTGCTGTCCAGAACCAGACTATGATATTTATATGTAACAGGATTACATGGGGTTCTTTGGGATTACTCCAGCTAGAATATTTTGGTTTTTCCAAATCTTAGTGAGGTCTTAAACCGGTTTCTGAGATCAGGATGTGATGCCTACACACACAAACATAGAGACGGGGTTATAACCGGGATATTGGTGTGCATGTAAACGCAATCTATGTAACTAAATTGGAATCTAAACATTTTGGCGCCGATTACAGCACAAACAGTTAGAAAGGCTAAGAAAGGGCAGCCTTTTTAAAAAAAATAGAGCTGAATCAGACCTTGCGGGACACCAGGTGGAAAAAAAAATCCCTTCAGCTCTGAGGAAATTGACGAACATGGAAACAGTAAAGTTGCTAGTAATGCCTCATGGGAAATGAAGTTCCATTGCCCCCAGCAATATGTCTTGGGTGAGAGCACAAGACAAGCATGGAGAGACAGAACATGAGTGGGAGGGAGAGAGGAGTGTGCAAAGGTAAGAGAGGGAATTACTTCTCTTTGCTATATCTACTGAAGTTTATTAATGCTTGGTATCTATTTAGAGAGCAGATATACATTAATACAATATCAAGAATTGCTTGTATTGAGGTTAATAAAAATAAATAAATAATTGAAGCATTTGGGGAAACACCCATTTGTTAAAAATGTCTATGACTACATCCTAGCATTTAATTCTAGGAGTCTGGTCATCTGGTTGCCCAATAAAAGGGATTGCCCTGGATTGGCATAGCCTGACCTGGTAGAGTGAGCATCCATGTACCAACCTGTGTCCTGATCATAGCGACCCATACATGTCAACCTCATCAGATGCTCACTTGTAAGACTCACGAAACCCAAGATACTCCTTAAGAAAAAAAATCAAAGACTTCAGGAGTCAAGAAGGGTTATGAATCCTCGGGCGCTTTGCCTTATTGTTTATCCAAATTACAGACTACAACTTTTTGTGAAAATTAATGAGATCAATTAATGAGATAGAACATACAGATCACAGAGTATGAATATTTAACCAAACAATAAGAGTTTTTGTTGTTGTAATAAAACCTGTAGAAGGTGTATTGCCGATAAAAACATGTCCTGATGCATTTTTTAAACACAGGGTGCAAACTGTCCCCTTGTGTCACATATAAACAGATATCGATGACAACAAGCTAACAAACTCAAGGGTGATCAACAGCTCCTTCCACCACAACAAGACCGGCTGCCAGATGACATTTGACGATGACTACAGCGCCTACTGGGTCTATTTTGTCAACTTCCTGGGAACGCTGGCTGTGCTGCCTGGAAACATCGTCTCTGCCCTCCTCATGGATAAAATAGGACGCCTTAGCATGTTAGGTATGATGTATCAACAACCCTTTCTCTTGCAAAAGATGTTAGCCTGTAGAAAACTAAATTAAGCTATTTCCTGTCCAAGATGTGAACACTGTGATGGGTTGTCTCCTGCAGGAGGCTCTATGGTGTTGTCAGGCATCAGTTGTTTCTTCCTTTGGTTCGGCACCAGTGAGTCGATGATGATCTTCATGCTCTGTCTCTACAATGGCCTCAGCATCTCTGCCTGGAACTCTTTGGATGTTGTTACTACTGAGCTGTACCCAACAGACAGGAGGTCAGTTCTGGGCTAAAATATATGGTCCTTATTGTTCTTAGTTTATTGTTTTGTTGCAACGTTGCAATTTTTGGATTTGCATCCTATGTTGGTATGTTTATTCATATTATTTCATCCGATAATAGTTGGTTTTGACTTGAAAGTAAGTACTGCTGGGTCAGAAGGTTCTTGGTCTGAATTCACCTGGGTCCTTTCTGTATGGATTTTGCAAGTTTTCACGTTGTTGGTGTGAGTTCCCTCTGGATAATTTTACTTCCTCCTTTTGAGCCGAAAACATGCGATAGATGTGAATTGGTTACTCTACTCTAAACAGGAAAGTAATTTTTTTGGGGGGGTTTGTGTCGGCCCTTTGATGAACTGGCAACTTATCCTTGCTTTGCCATGCCTCTAGCACAATGTCAGCAGGGACAGGCTGGAATAAGTTGTTACAGGAAAATAGATGATGTTTCGGGTTTTTGAATGGTTGCACCTGTGTCTTGTTAGCCTTTCCCACTCATATTTAGTCTTTGTGTCCACCCCGCTTTCTTTGCCAATGTGTCACACATAATTTCAAGAGTTTCATGCCTCTTATACTATTTGGAAGTACTATGTTCAAGCAATACGTCTGTAGTTATATTTAGACAATATGTCTGCATACGTCTGTAGCCATATTTAGACAAAGCAGGCAATGACAGTAAAGGAGTAGTTCACATATTTAACCGCCTGTTGTCTTTTGGTCAAATTTGACCCTTTTCAAAAGCTTTTATATCAGAAATGTGGGTATTTTACATCTTATTACTTTAAAAAATAAGATGGATTGTTCCATACGATGTTCTATATTCCTGAAATTAATGACTACCTCTTTCATTGAATTGTAGGTGTTTTATATAATTATGTTCCATACATGGAGGACTGAGGCCTCCAGACAACGCATATAGATTTGTGTCTGTGATAATCCATCAACATATGTTCAGACCTATTGTCAGAATGAATGATAATTTTTGCTAATTCTACTCAAAAATTTGGTCTAATTTAAAAAAACGAAAGAATCAGGGCTATTGAATAAATATACAAGAGGACAGGTTAAACTTGTCGTAAAGACTTAAAATTAACATTTCTAAAAGGTGTAATACGGAAAATAGTCGAACAAAATTGGTTGTTTTTTAGTTAAATGGACCAAAGTTTGTATGTCAGGCTAAATAAAGAGATATATCCATAGACTGATAACAATAGAATATAGCCAAATAGGATTAGGCAAAATCCAAAAATACACAAGATACAGTTCTGGGAATACAAGGAAACTGTAATATGGGATATCAGGATGGAATATCTCTCCTTTAGAGTCTGGATACTGGTGATGGTGGCGGCTGATGAATCTGCTGAGGCTGACGAATGTCTAGGTAGCCATATTCAAAGACAGCATCTGATGGTGATAGGTTAGCTATAGGCATGATAAGCATGCAGTTGTGACACAGTCATTGGATGGATGAGACTACCTGAATGAGTGCAGCTGATATCATTTGATGCCCCGGGACGGGAAGCAGGTAATTGAGACCGTGAAAAGTGACGCTAATGGAGTAGTATAAGCAGTAACAAGAAGATAGTCTTTCTGACTGAGCTATCGGTCAATCGCCATAACAAGAACATACACGTCTGACTATGTTGTTGATGTTTTATTTTCAGGGGCACAGGCTTCGGCTTCTGTAACGCCATGTGTAAGCTGGCAGCAGTGCTTGGCAACCTGATCTTTGGTTCACTGGTTGGAATCACCAAGGCAATCCCCATCCTGCTGGCATCATCTGTGTTGGTTGGCGGCGGGCTCGTGGGACTCCGCCTGCCAGACACACGCGCAAATGTCCTCATGTAAACCTCAACATGGAACAGTTTGTTGTTTACCAGGTATTTACTCAGTTTACAAAAACAAGCTGTTTCATCATCCCTACCTTATTTCTTATTTGACAAAACATTTCATAAACAACACTACAAAATAGGTTATCTTTATTTCTAACAAATACCTGGTAAATAATCAATAATATTGAGATTCAGTATGATTTAGCAATGAGATGCGGAATGAAAGAGTTTGAAGAATACTGTCTAATGTTGGAAATATACTCCAAGATTAGTCAAAATTATCTGTGATGGTGAAAGCTGCAAAAGGCTTCAACTTCAGGCAAACTTCCTTTTCCAAAACCTCAGTTTAGCTTAGAAAAACTGTCTATCAAAGTTACAGTCCCTTTTACCTACACAAAATGGATTTGAGCCAGACTAACTGTTATTCCAGTCTTTCTGCCTGTAAGTTTTACGCTGTGTTCAAACCAAATGCGATGAAAATTTTAAGCACAACTTCTCCCTATCATTTGTTATGTAGGTCACAGAGTGTGTAAACCAAAACAAAAGTGTTGCTGCATCAAAGTTCACAAAAATATCTGGAGATGGTCAGAGACAGCTCACACCAGCCTCCTCCACTTCCGCATAAACGCCTTACTGACAACCGGACCTATGACATTAGGAAAAAACAGCAGTCTTTCACGTCTTAGGTCGCACATTTTTTCGCCTAAGTTGAATACTGAAAAATGTTTACTGACTCAAATTAAACATTTTCAATTACACTGGATGACACAAAATTTTTTAAATTATTCCAAAATTGCTTCATGTTAGCTGCTTTGCCCAGCGCAAAATTCAGCAGAACTTGCATCTATGCAGGTCTTTGTAATGACTTTGTATGTAATGTGACCACGTGAAAAATTTGTGATGTTTCCGCACACAGCATTACAAGATTCTTTGAGTTTTAAGCGCTATGGACATTCGTAAGACTACTTATGGTCCAATACAGATGGCACCTGCGTTGTCAATGGAGTAAAAAGCTTTATTTTAGCCTGGTGAGATTATTCGACGAGTTAAGCTCGATTAATTGCAAGTAACATGAGTTTGAGAACTGCTGGTGCTGAAGATTTTAATGGATTTTTGCTAATTGTAGGATTTCATTTACTTTCTCTGTGGTTTTTGGTTATATAAATTTTTTTTAAAGATTTTGAGATTGACAAGAGAAGCTTGTTGAGCTTATTTGTTGTAGTTTGACATATACATAGACTTGAAAATTAGCCACGAAGAAAGCAAAAAAGTGTGCACATGTCAATAAAATGTAAAGCTATAACTTTAAATCTTTTTTATTTTTTTTAATTGTATTTATTTCTATGTTCTATATATATATAATTATTTAATTATTTTTTTTGCCAGTATGCTTTTGTGTTCGCAGGCCAGAAACAGAGACCTTTGTTTCCCAAGGGAACAGTCGAAAAATTAATACATAGTCATAATGTACTCACTTCCATGCTGATGGAAAGACGAGTGAACTCTAGACTAGAAATGTCCCACCCCCTCCCCTGTATATAATCCATTGAGGCTTCAAAGTGTCCAGCATTTCTCTCTAAATATTGGGGCAATTTTTGAATATGTCGTCCAGGTACTCATCCAGGTATATTTTGACGTACTTGTAAGCAAGAAAGTCCTTGTATCCTAGGAAAGGTTACATATGGAAATATGTTGTTAATGGTAGGTATGCTGCACATTTATTTTGTAACCACTTTACAGCAAAAGCCAACATTCATCCACACTTGTACAGTAATGACAGTGGTTATCATACGAAGCGCCACCTGCTCATCAAGATCAATTACCATTCACACAATCAAAGACCAATGAAACAGCCAAGGGTGCAAATTGGGTTTCATTGTCTTGCACAAGCATATTTCCACATGTAGTGTGCACTGAATATCGAAAGACCTCTAAAACTCCTCAGCCACTGCCGCCCCATAATTGCACAAGCTTGTACACCATTACTCCGCCCCTTGACAAGTTTGAGAGCTCACATTGTTTCAAACAAATATAAGTTAAAGCAAAAAACGCCTCCATCGAATATAAACTTACATTTTCAATTTTTATATAAGTACTGAGATCATGAGTTCTCCTTCATCTGATTTATGGTACAATATACATTAGTGAGAGTATGTTTACCTTATTCAGACAGGCTGGCCTAGAATAAAGGCAGAAACTGTCTGGCGCTCATTTTTTACGTACTTTTGCAAGTTTTCTTGCATGCAAACAATCATGAGGTAACAAATGTCGGAAAAAAACATCACCATGCTTGTTGTTGTGGAAACTTTGGGCTCTTAACTGCCCTCTCATGATTATATCAATGTTCACGCAAAGGATGTGACCTTTACAAAAGACTTCTATTTGGACAGACATCCATTTTCGTACATAGATGCAATATAAATGAGCCTTTAGCATACAGGCAACAGTGAAAATTTGAGCTTACAAAAGACTGTAAAATCTCTTTAACAATAGTCATTTAGTCTTTTTAAGAAATGCGGCACATATTTTATGAACAAAGGAACTTCACTCAACATTGCATTGGCGTGACTGAATTTCTTTTTTCAGTGAATTGCTCCTTTTACTCATGAACAGTATTCCATTAAAGTTTGATGATGTTCAAGCCTTTTGCTCCAGCTTCCAAGAATGAATAGGCCATAATAAAGAATCGATAACAATATTGTAGTTTAGTACAAGATGGCTACTTCAGCAGCTGCATTTATAATTTAAAAAAAAGTTTACATTTTCTGCTCTTTACAGAAAGAGACTTTCGAGATTTGAAACCTTTTGTCCGAATGCTTCCTCTCTCCCCCGCTTGTGTCTGTGTTGTGTTTGTCTCGTGGCTCCGAGCTCACCAGATAGGGTTTTGCTTTCCATTGCAATCTGATCTGTCAAGAAGAATTTATACTCGGCTGTTATAATCTGCTTTTCTCCTTGTTTTCTCCTCTTTATCTGTCTCACTGTCTCCATTTCCTCGTAGTGCTCTCATCCAGTCTTGTCCTCTTGCTCTGTTTATCTCCTCTTGCCTTGCTATTGCTGCTCCCCCCAAAGACTCAAAGGCCTTTCTCAAATGTTGTGCCTCACTCTCCATTGAGCCCGTTTCTCCTTCCGAACCATTGCTGGAAGCTTTCCTGCTCTTTTCTGCCTTTTTGGTGTGGCATCTCCTACTGCAGCGTGCATCTATGTTTATGTGTGTGTGTGTCAAGACAAATCCTAAGATAAAGATCTCTTATCTGTTATGTTGTGCCAAGGAACTGGAGGTTTTGAAGATTTGAACCACATGATAAATTAAAAGTAAAAGCCATTTTTAAAGGATCAGTTCATCCAAATTCTGATGTATCATATTTAGTAGCTATTAAGAGGTTCAGGTTGGGTTTTTCTCCGTTGAAACTTTAGCCATCAGTACAATGGAGGTGAACATAAGTTATTTTCACTGCTCCAAACAAATGTATGTATTGAACGGGATTGTGGCCTCTTTCCCCCTTTTCTTGTATATAGATCCAGAATTTGACTTTTCAGTTTAATCTGGAAATTCAGGTGCAAAACCTACCTCATACTTGTTATTTCTGTTTGGGTTTGTTCCTGGTACTGCAGCACTCTCCCACAGTCCTAAAACATGTAATATAGGAGAACTTCTGACTCCAAACCGTTAACCATTAATAATTGTTTGTGTCAGCCCTGTGATCAATGGGGACTTTTCCAGGGTTTAGCCTGACTCTGGCCCAATGTCAGCTGGGCCACATAAAGTTGACTAATGACCTGGCAGGAATGGAACCAAACCAGGTGACATTGTGCAAGTCAACCCTGGAAGATTTACAGGTTCATCGCAAACAACCATTCGCGGTCACATCTATGTGCAATATTGAAAATCTTGTGGGAGGAACTGTGGCCCCATGCATGCATGCATAGGTGGATTTGGGATCTGTAACTTTCTGCTGTAAGGCAACTGTGCTTACCACTCTGCCACCATGCTGCTTCCAGAAAAGTTTATTACAATTTGACCTGAGAAGAAAAACACCTGTAACACATGTCATGGTAATCCATGCAACAGTCGTTAGAAAAACACTAAAACACAAAATCTCAGCCTCCATTTTTTGATGAGAAGCCAATGAATTCATCCTTTTGGAACCATGAATGTTCAAAGTGCTTTTACCTTGTAGCACTTTGAGATTTAATCCAAATGTAAGGTGCTTTATAAGTTAAATGTTTTATTATTATTATTATAATATGTTATTATTATTATTATTATTATTATTATTATTATACTGTATAATATCCATTATTTAACTAGTTAAAATCATCATTGATATTAAAAATCTCTTTTCCACAATGTGCTTCTAGAAAGTTAGAAAGTTTCCTTTTGGTTCATAATCCCTATATATCACTTTATCACTATATATCAACAGTTTTAAAGGGTTTATTTCCTGGTTAGAAATAGATACAGTTGAGTTAAACACTACGAGCACCACAAACAAATTTTCAATGACCTCCAGTAAGATTGAGGCTGAAATTCCATGTACATCTCTGCAAACAAAACCAACACTGTGCACACTGCCTGGGTCATATTACAAATCTGTCTTCCATGATTTGGGTGAACAGACCCTTTAGTACGATGGCCCAGAGGTGCCTTCTAAATATATCGGTTTACTACCAACCTCAAGTGTTCATTTTGCAAAGCATTCACTTATTTTCCCTACCAAATGCGAAATGAATTAATACCTTGGACAACAAAACTATTAATCCTATCAAATGCACAAGATGTGAAACACATTTACAAAATGCAGAACTACTTAACATGTTTGAAATTAACATTAAAACATTAAAACTTTTGCAAATGAGGTATTAATCCGAGATTGAAGTTAGAAATTGAAGTTCTGAAGTTTAAATCAGTGAATATCTTTAAAAATTTACCAAGGTCGCATATGACTGTTTGACATGAACGTTCGTCTACAGTCATTTCCTGCGTCCAGTACCTATGTTTTCTGTCTGACTTGCAGCTTGTAAATTTATATCAGGACCAGCGAATCGGATTCACACCATGTCAATTTGTTTTAACTTTTCAAATTTTTTTCCCAAAATGTTAATATTTTTTACCTTTGATAAAACTGTATCACATCTTGTGAAACTGTTTTTGCTTTTCCCAATTTTGTTTTCCAAAATGTTTAATTAAAAGTTATGTTAATTGTGATTGAAGTCTAATGTGTATTCAGAACATCAATCAACAACAGTCTAAGCCACCTATACTCTAGAAACTCTTGCTGCTACAACATCAGAGCTCTGATGTTAAAACGCATTAAAGAAAAAGATAAAAATGCAACATCATCTCCTCTATATAGCTTTAATATAAAAAAGATAATCAAAACACAAGTACTGTATTTTGTCATTCAAATATTCTTCAATTAGTTTTATGACGATTATATTTAGCGTCAACATAACAACATAATTGTTGTATTCCGTTACTCTGGCAGTCAAACCTGTGATCTTCTACTTGCAGTTATTTGCTTTTTTGGAATGAATTATTTCAATTTAGGAATGATGATTTTTTTCCTGTTTGTCTGATCGTCTGCATCGCCTCCAACAAACTGATCCACCCTTGCTGAGCGACTTCCCCATGCTCCACTCTTTCAAAAAGAAATCCTGCATGTTTGTAACTGGAGTCCGTCTGTTTTGTGTGCTTTTTCCATTTTGGTGTCTTTAGTGTTCTTCTGCAGGGGGAACAGACATGTGAATACTGGGTCAAAGGTGAATGTATCATTCTTGTGATTTGTCACGGACAGGCATTTATAATACTGAGCTGATGTGTCTGTATTGTGAAATGGCATGCGAGTGGTGAGATGTTCATGTTGCAAGAAGCACTAACAGGGTTATCAACTCTGCTTCTTTGGGAAAGTTTCCAGCTCCAGATTAAAATCACTGAGGCAGAAATTAAATTAGCCATGTTCAGCTTTCAGATTTGGTGACCTCTGCTGTCAAACAACATGCGGAGGTGTGTGTAAGATCAAATACCTGTCCTTGATATGATTTATTTTGATAAGAAAAGGCGTAAGTTTGAAGGTGGATTCCTCTGGTGAATACATATTGAATAAAGAGTTTCATTTTAAAAGCTGTGGGCTGACTTGTTTTCATTGTGTTCCGGTAACAAACATGGCTGCTTCCTCTTGCACCACTAGATGGTGCCATTTATATATGTATATATTGTTACCCATCGAGCTTTGGAAACACAGCGAATACTGTAGAATTTGCAAAAGACTGTTTAAGAAAAGCAGTTCAACTTTAGATTTATTTGACATCAGGGATTGTTCTATTGTTTGTTTTAGCACTTTGAGATTTGATCCAAATGTAAAGTGCATTATAAATTAAATGTATTATTATTATTATTATTATTTGTTATGGATTATTTTAACATCAGGGGCCAGCTTTTATTCAAAGCATCAATAAAATAAAGTGATATAACTTAATGAACTGAGAATACATTCACATTTGCTCAAAATGGACAAAATTGAAAAAACACAAAACAAACGGTTGGAAAGACAAAATTACTTTTTCAGAAGGTATTTGTGATGTAGCATTATACGTTGGTGTTCCAAAAAAAATTTAAGATTTACACAGACCAGTCATAACATTATAACCACTGACAGATTACGTCAGACTCATAATCATTATCTCATTACAGTGGTAGTGACAGTGTGGGATGTATAGTCAGCAAATGAACTTGGGAATATCAAAAGGGGGACCTACGCAATATTAAGCAGGTGGGCCTTAGTGATAAAAATTGATCAATGTAATACACAACATTTGCTTTCTCTAAGATTTGTCAGCCTTGTGTGGATAAATTGTTTTGGTTTCCTAATGAGCATAACAAGTCATCCGATCAAATTTGACTCAATCATGACTTCATGCTACATATGTGACTTCATGGTCTGTGAGCAAGTGAATATTAAGCATATTCTGAACAACACTTTTTTGTGCGATAATGAATACTATGAATTAATTATTTGTTATGCATTGTGGTAGTTTTTTATTGCTAGCTGTTGTTAGTTGCATGCCAACAAATATGCAAGTACTAGAGGGAGGGCGTGCAAGAGCACACTCCCTCGGTAGATACAAAGAGCTCATATAAACCAAAAAACACAACATGCGATGGTTTCAGTTGATTATACACTAATAAAAATATAATTAATATTACATTTTCTTCCCCCTTAATATAATAAACTCATATGTGAGGCTGGACTACCCACCAACCAGCCCTTAAAGATCACCTGAACACATAAAACTTTCATAACAATGAACTCAGACACAGATCCTGGAGGAAACCATGAGGAACAAACACATAAAGTACCAGGACTTGATAGCTGGAGGATGTAAAGCTCATAGGCTGAATACTCAAAGGGGTAATCAAAGACGGGTCAGATTAATTGGGGCAATGACAAAGACAGGAAGTCTAAAGCAAAATGTGGTGCACTAGGAGAGAACTTCCAACATAAAGCCCGGAGGCAGTGCAGCTAAAGGTTACCTGAACAGTTTATATCCAAAAACAGGTCAGAATCAGAAAATGTTACAGGGGTCAGTAGAATTATCCATAGATATGTGGCATACATGGTTCTCCTCTCTCTTGACAGAATATTAGCTCTTCGGATGCACACACTGTATCCCATAATGAAATTTTGATTTTTATCAGACACATAATAAGAAAACAAAACAATTTGTAGCGATGTCATATTTAGCCACATATTTAATTTATTTTTCCTGACTCCACCCCTTTATCATGGTTTAACTAGGCCTATACCAAATCCTCTCCAGGTTTTAATGGGTTCCTCCTTAACCCTGCAAAATTGGTGTGCATGTGTAATAGATAACTATTGTGAAGAAAGTAGTATTATGCAATGGTTGAATAAAGTTAAACCGGGATCCATGCCACTCTTCTGACTGGGAGACAGCCGCCCTACCCATAGAGTCACAGCCGCCCCTAAATATTCTCTTAAAAAATAGGTGGCTAAAAAAATGCAATATAATGTCTTATACAGTGTGTATGATGTATCAAAGCCAAATATCAATATTGTACTCTTTTTCCCTAAAACGACAATGTAGCCTGTTGGTGTTGGTATTGAATGACACATTAAGAACCACACAGCAAGTCATCCATTCTATTAGATAAAAATCTATTTAATATAATTTTTACATACATGGAAATATATATTAATGAATATATGCAGTAAGAGATTTACAATCTGCCATCACATGTTTTTGCACTGCAAAAAATATAGAAATTACATTACAAAAAATGTAAATGATACAGTTAAAGACCTTAGAAACACTGAAAGCCTAGTAGAAACACTGAATAACCCTAAATCATGAGTACATAACTCATTTTTCCTGACATAATTCTGTAAAAATAAAATAAAAATAATGGGAAAATTCTATAATATTACAAGGAAGTAATTACTGTAAAATAAACAGTATTATTCTGATTAAATTACAGCTTTTTGCTGATACACCCAAATTCACAGAATAAAAGCCCCTACCATTCAGCATAACACAGCTTCATTTCTGCAGAAAAAAGACATTATAAATATGGTGAGTTAAAACCACATAAAACCACATAAAACCACATAAAACCACCTCCCCATTTTATCACCAAGATAGTCCTGGAATATATGGTGTGTTCTGACCAGGATTCACTTTTTTTACTTTTTTCATTTATAATAGCTCATACGGGATCTCCAAACAAGGGCTGGCCTTGACTGCCCATGCAAATGAACGAGCCCTGTAATTCTGGGCTTGCTTTGAACCAGTCATCAAGCTTTCCCAATTTGGGCCTTGTTAAAATCGCTCAGATCCTTATGCTTGCCCATTTTATCTGTGTCAAACAGCAATTACAGGACAAATTGTTCACTTGCTTCCTGATATATCCCACCCACTCAAACATGCCATGGTAACAAGCTAATCAACGTTATCCTGACTTCACTTGTTAGTGGTTATAATGTTATGGTTGATCACATTATGTACATTTAACATCACAGTATGAAACATTTTTTGTTAGACATACATTTGTTAAATAATGTTGATTTCAAAGGGCGAAATATACTGTATGTCTAAATATACAGTTATTCACCTTCATTTTAAGTTAAGTCCTTCTGACAGTTTTGTGCAGGATACAATGAAAACATAATTAGAAAAATACATTTCTTGAAGAAAGTAAGAAAGATTCAGTAAACAAGCTGCCAATATATCCATTCTTTTATAGAAATCTACCGTAAACCAACCAACCCACAGTCAGACCATTAGGAGCCAAATGTTTGGTCCAAGCAGATAGTATGTTCTAACATGTGAAAAGTGTGAAATACATTTAAAAAAAAGTATATACAGGTGCTGCTCTTTTCTGATCTCTCCAATTGATCTGCAGGCCTGGAAGTCATTGTCCAAGGTCCTAGATGGCTTTGCAGAAGTCACCTGTCATCTTCAATGATCTTTACCAGAGAGAGACAGGTTTAAAGCCAAACACAACATAACTAACACAAAAAAAGTGCAAATTCAGCCAAGAAAAACGTCATTTTAAATCTGTGGCCATCAGTTGTTTTATTTTATGCTAAACTGACATGCTTGATATGTGTTTCCTATTTCTAATGCACCCTCTACTGCAAGTGTAGTTGTTGTTGTGTAGATGTTTTGGCAAAGGAATATAGTTGAGTGTGTGAATGTTAAACCGTGGACAGTTTAGCCCATTGATTTGGCTTTTTGGGAGTAGTTAATGATGAACCCTGTCTTAATCAAACAAACAGTTTGCATCATGTGAAACCTACGGTTGCTGAGAAAGCACATCGTAATGTATTTTGTTTTGCCACTCTACGTTCTGAAATTCATGCAAGACCATCTTAATTTGATAGAAATTATACAGATTTTTTTCAGTAGGCTCCATCACACACTCAAACACAATACATACAAGAACTTACTCAACTAATAGAAAGAATACACTTCAACAATTTAATGGACAAAATAGAATTCTCTTCACTCTTTGCTTTCTCTTTGGATTCCAGCCACAGAGACCAAGTCCATTTTCATCAGCTGCAAGATCAACTAGTTTTCTGGCGTGCTTAGGTCTCTTTTAAAAAGATATACTCTGGGATTTGCCTTTAAAGGGTCTGAAGTATTGTGTGGAACCTGCAGACTTTGACATGAGGAGGAAGAGGAAGGGGTCCAGACAGGCGTGCAGGCAGCACAGACACACCGCCACATTAAAGTACACATACAAACTCTGGGTTCCATTCGAAAACAGTTGCACGTGATGCACAAAGTGTAAAACCCCAGCGGGAGTAAAACACGCCAGAAATATGACTAACACCAGTGAACTCGCCTTGATGTACATCGCCCAGTCGTTGTGTGAGCGGTTTAGCTCACGGACGATTCGAAAGTAGCAAACAGCTGTGACAATCAGCGGCATCAGGAGACTGAAGACTGTTAGAAACAGGTTGTAGTGGATCAGGAAGAGGTGGGAATTTTGGTCCAGAGGTAATACATCATGGCAGGTGATGTGGCCCAACTCGGGGAGCCAGTAGCTCTGCCGTATCAGGAGTTCAGGGAGGACGGCAGCACCAAAGAGCACCCATACGACCACAGTCACCCAAAAAGTGCACATCCTCTTTGGGAGACTTTTATACAAGAAAGGGTGCACCACAGCTAAGTAACGCTTGATGCTGAGGCAGGCCAGCGTCTGGGCTGAGCAGTAGAGGTTGCCATAGAAACAGGCCGTGACCACTCGACAGGCAGCCTCTCCAAGCACCCAGTGGTTTCCAAGGAGATGGTAGTGAGCCTTGAAGAAGAGGGAGAGGAGGAGGAGGAGGTCGGAGACAGCCAGGCTGCAGTAAAGGATTGCAGAAGACACCTTCCTGATTTTAGTAGCGAGTGAGAACAGGATAACCACGTTGGCTGGGATCCCAACCGCCACCGCTGTAATATAAATAAAGGGGATGACCCGAGTGCTCAGAGTGCCGCGGAGGTATTCTGATGTGGTGTTGCTTAGAGACAGCAGTGCCGGTTGAGATGCCGGAGATGAAAGGGAAGCCTGAGTCCCATTGAGAGTGACAAATGACTTGGTCTCAGTGACTAAGTCCCCTTTAAATGTCCTGGGCATGGCAATAACAATCTCCGAGCTGTTCCTCCACACCTTAGGTCTTTTTTTTCCTAAAACAAAAAACAAGAAAATTAAAATGGTAATAAGAGATTTATCTCACTTAAATGCATTTTATTAACCGCAAAACGTTGTTGATAATTCCCTTGATTATAAATGTAACATTTTACAGACATTTATGCATGCATATGCTACCCACTTAATATTGTATACATATGCTTACCTTTATTTAAAAATGCACAGTGTAAAATTTATTGGCAATAATCAATGGTGGCATTCAAGTGCCAAACTGTTGAGATCTTCTACAACCGCATCAAATATCCTGTCAAGTGATGAGCTTCCCTTAGAAAGACAGATTTATTAACTGCATTTAGTTTTATTCTATGCTAAATCATTATCGAGATGTTCATGAATCTTGGTGGGAAGATGTGGTTTGGGTTGGAATATACCCCATTTAAGTTCCACATCCACATCTGAGAAGGAGCAAGTTTTCCACCTCCTATATATATATATATAAGTATATATATATATATATAAATATAGATTCTTTTTTTCCCCTTAATTTGTCAGGGAATAATGTATACATCTTGATGAAATATTTGTGCCCATTTATGGGCTTGGTATGAGAGAGAGCTGTTTCCTGCAGTTCCAATTAAATATCAGTTTTCCTCAAAAAGACCAAATGGACCCCATTGAAATTGTGTCCATTGTAAACGATCTGTGATGCTTCATATGTATTACATAAACATTCCAACTTTTATGATCAGGTTGTTATAACATTAAAATGCAGCATTTTTCTTGTTTTATATCAGTTAAAATAAGTGGTCAGAACTTACTTTTTTCATCAACATCTTTGCAAACAGTATATAAACTCTGTCAAGAGGTTGGTCACCCGTGTCTGTTTGTTTATTTATCAGCAGGATTATGCAAGAGCTATGAAACACATTTCCATGAAACTGGGGAGGAGAATGGAGCTTGGGCTGGAAAAGACCCCATTTCTGTTTGTTTTAGAGCTAATGCATTTACTTCCTTTCACCTTCCTTTAACCTTGCAACGTAGGAAAACATCCTACGTTGCAAGGTTAAAGGAAGGTTTTCACATTTTTATCTTTTATTTTTTAAACTCCTAGATTTTTTACTCTCATATTTTTTGTTACTTTTATACTATCACTTTTGACTGCTTACACCATTTCCTTTTCCTTTAAAACTTTTAAACTTCTTTCAACTGTTTTTCACTTTTATACTTTTTTATTTCCTATAACTACTTTTAAATCTATAATTTTAATTTCATTCTACTTTTTACTATTCCCCTTTCATGCTCCTTACCTTTATATTTCTACATGTAGAACTTCCAGGTGTTTACTTTTCCACTTATACTTGAGTAACCACCTTAAATCAATACTTCACCTGAGTTATTTCTTATGTAATAAACTGTACTTCTGTTTGAGTAAATGATTTTTATATTTTTGCAAACTCTGTCCAAAACCCAAAAGAGTTCAGTCACATGAGACAAAAATATCAAATTAGCTGTCAATTATTTTTCTTTTCTTTTTCTGTGGCACTGATGTTATCACCTCACTACTTTTTAGCTGCCACCTTTAAAATGTACCCTATTATAAGGGGGAATCTGTGACAGTAACAGTGTACACGTTCTGGCTTATTGTTTAGAATAGATCTCAAAGCATAGATCGCTCATTCACTGAGATCCACCATCATCCTTAGGGTGTCAGAAAAACTGTGAAGCCACATTAAATATATTCAATAAGCTGATGATTATCACAGAAGGCTTTGATGACCATCTCTTACCTTTTTTCTGGAGTGTACCACTGAGGCAGAGACCGTGGATGAGGACCAAGAGAAGAAGTTTCTTCATTTTTGTTTCTTAACATGGAACAACTAAAGCGTCACATGCAGATCTCTCTTCTCTCTGGAGTCTGCTGAGCTTTCATTGTCTCTCAGTTTCACCTTTACTGGCTTCTGCTCTGCACAGGGTCTCAAAAAAACAAAACATCCAACACCGCCCCAAACTAACCACACATACGCTCACACACACACAATACCTTGACTTCCTCTTTGGTTCAGCAGGAATGTGGGCAGCCTTTGGTTTGTGTTTTAACATGCAGCGTGTTAAGTGTTTGAGGTAATGTGTTCTCACACTGACCTTTGTCCCTGTCTCTAAGATTCAAAGGTGATAACAGTAAAAAAATTATTTTTTATGATCACGGATCTTTGGCAGAGACCGGTGGTGTTTTTTTTCTCTTCTTATCTATCCTGTCACTGGAACTATTGGGTATTATGCTTAAAATACTGGCTTTTTTTTTTTTTTCTGCCCCTCTTTCATGAAGAGGAGCATGAAAGCGGAAAACAGCCATTAAACAAGGAAATGACTTTCTGACGATGATAAGCTTGTCCAAACATGAGGCATTTGGTTTAGTCTTCACTCTCTAGCTTCGTAACAGAGACCTGTATTTTTATAGAACATAGTCCTATTTTGGTTGGTAGGCTCAGAAAACACCACCTCTGCAGTGTGTACAGCGCCATATAAAAGGGTGTGACACCCCTCCTCATTCTGGTTTCTTCTATCATTTAACCATGCGGCTGGACCAGACCCAACCAGACCAGATCACTCAAGCCCTGTTCAATAAATACATCACTTCAATAGCGCTTTCTCAGAAGCAGGATGTTGACTCGTAGATCTCAGCGGTAGCACATTATGCTCCACAGTTCCACAGTTAGAAAAGTTATCTCCAAATGGAGAAGACTTGGTACAATTTGAACTTTCACAGAAGTGGACAGCCGGGGAATTTCAGTCCTCTCTCACCTCATTAAAGGTCACAGTTCAGGGCTGCACTATTCAAAACTGGACTGGAATGACATCATGGTACAGTGGTGAGGAGAAAGTCACTCACCATTAGAGAGACTTCCATTTATCAGTTAATTTGAAACAGTCCAGGTTCACACAGTAACCTGGGGTAAAACTGTATGAGCTTGGACTGTTTCATTGTGTGAACCTGGATTGTTTCACTGTATGGACCTGGACTGACAGAGTGTGTCAGTAATAGTTGAGATATTAGTAATGATATTGAGCCTGCATTTTTACATTGGAAATAATCACATTACCATGGTTACACATTGAACGTTTTCCAAAGGTTTCTAATGAGTTTTTTTGCAATTTTCATTTGAGAATGGCGAGTGGTGACATGAAAGCCACTGTTCACCCAGTGGAACAGTAGGGCTTGTCTGAATTTAGCAACAACACACCTTGATGACTAACATTGAACACCTACATATAAAAAAGTAGCACAAATGCTCAAAGGTAGCACCGACTTATCAGGGTGATAGGGTTATATGCTTTGAAGAAGGCCACTGGGTCACAAGGCCAAAATAAATTAATGTCATTATGATGACTCAAGTTGTATTGAAATTTTAGTTTTCACTACATTTTCCCCTGTGGGTATTCAGCTTTGAAAATAAATGTTCTGGTTTAGCACAACAAACAAACATACTATGAAGGTGCGTCCTCTCCAAAGATCTCAGCACCTTGGTGACCCTCAGAGCTTTTGGGGGGGGGTTTGATGAGGGGATAGTTCAACCAAGAGGATTCTTCAGTTGGAACTGAACTGAATAAAACTCTCGGATGAGATGTGAAACATCTCAAGCCAGAACAGAAGTCCAGTGGCTTTGGATTCAACCCAAATGTATCAGCCTGTCTGTTAAACATAAAACCAAACAATTTAATCAAATCACAATTTGCTCAAAGATTATTGGCCAACCTGTTCTACAATCCTACCAAGTAACTCACAAGAAGGGTCGATCCTGCTGCTGAACCAGAACCAGTGTTTTGATGACTGAGATCAGGATCTACACGTATGGTTGTTCATGATTGTCTGATGTGTCTGATGTTTATGGTAAATATCTAATGAGTGACTGTTTAACCTGAATGTGAATGTCTTGGACGGAACTAGCCAAGGATGCAAAATTTATTTTGTAAGTTGTATTGTATCGTATTATTGAGGGAAACAAGAAATCTGCTCTCTTCAATGAAGTCTCAACGAGAATGTCAGATCATCAGTCTCAAGCCTAATTGGTCATGTTGCAAGCAGAAGAGTAAGTCCATCTTTGACTCTTAAGGGATAGAGTGGAGTGGTTTCGTAAATGTCTGGACCTGAACCCAATTGACATTGAAGGCAGAACATCAAAATGGTGAAACAGGTTATTGAAAACTTTCCTGCCTTTTAAAAAAAACATTTAAAACCTACATAATATGTGTGTTTTTAGGCCCATGACAGTTTAATTTGAAACAGTCCAGGTTCACACAGTAACCTGGGGTAAAACTGTATGAGCTTGGACTGTTTCATTGTGTGAACCTGGATTGTTTCACTGTATGGACCTGGACTGACAGAGTGTGTCAGTAATAGTTGAGATATTAGTAATGATATTGAGCCTGCATTTTTACATTGGAAATAATCACATTACCATGGTTACACATTGAACGTTTTCCAAAGGTTTCTAATGAGTTTTTTTGCAATTTTCATTTGAGAATGGCGAGTGGTGACATGAAAGCCACTGTTCACCCAGTGGAACAGTAGGGCTTGTCTGAATTTAGCAACAACACACCTTGATGACTAACATTGAACACCTACATATAAAAAAGTAGCACAAATGCTCAAAGGTAGCACCGACTTATCAGGGTGATAGGGTTATATGCTTTGAAGAAGGCCACTGGGTCACAAGGCCAAAATAAATTAATGTCATTATGATGACTCAAGTTGTATTGAAATTTTAGTTTTCACTACATTTTCCCCTGTGGGTATTCAGCTTTGAAAATAAATGTTCTGGTTTAGCACAACAAACAAACATACTATGAAGGTGCGTCCTCTCCAAAGATCTCAGCACCTTGGTGACCCTCAGAGCTTTTGGGGGGGGGTTTGATGAGGGGATAGTTCAACCAAGAGGATTCTTCAGTTGGAACTGAACTGAATAAAACTCTCGGATGAGATGTGAAACATCTCAAGCCAGAACAGAAGTCCAGTGGCTTTGGATTCAACCCAAATGTATCAGCCTGTCTGTTAAACATAAAACCAAACAATTTAATCAAATCACAATTTGCTCAAAGATTATTGGCCAACCTGTTCTACAATCCTACCAAGTAACTCACAAGAAGGGTCGATCCTGCTGCTGAACCAGAACCAGTGTTTTGATGACTGAGATCAGGATCTACACGTATGGTTGTTCATGATTGTCTGATGTGTCTGATGTTTATGGTAAATATCTAATGAGTGACTGTTTAACCTGAATGTGAATGTCTTGGACGGAACTAGCCAAGGATGCAAAATTTATTTTGTAAGTTGTATTGTATCGTATTATTGAGGGAAACAAGAAATCTGCTCTCTTCAATGAAGTCTCAACGAGAATGTCAGATCATCAGTCTCAAGCCTAATTGGTCATGTTGCAAGCAGAAGAGTAAGTCCATCTTTGACTCTTAAGGGATAGAGTGGAGTGGTTTCGTAAATGTCTGGACCTGAACCCAATTGACATTGAAGGCAGAACATCAAAATGGTGAAACAGGTTATTGAAAACTTTCCTGCCTTTTAAAAAAAACATTTAAAAC
>VRLP01003945.1:0-55881 GCA_009660295.1 Lophius piscatorius | reverse complement strand
TGTACTAAACACAATTATGTTGCATGTTCTAAACACAATTATGTTGCATGTACTAAACATAATTATGTTGCATGTACTAAACACAATTATGTTGCACGTATTAAACACAATTAGGTTGAATGCACTAAACACAATTATGCTGCACATACTAAACACAATTATGTTGCATGTACTAAACACAATTATGCTGCAAGTACTAAACACAATTATGTTGCATGTACTAAACACAATTATGTTGCATGTACTAAACATAATTATGTTGCAAGTACTAAACACAATTATGTTGCATGTACTAAACACAATTATGTTGCATGTGCACAATTAGGTTGTATTTATTTTTAAACACAGTTGTTTCACTTACTTTTTACAATTAAGTCATCGTAAACCCTTTTACTAAAACATTAATGATACTAAACTCCCTTGTATTAATTGTCAAAGATGCAACAATTTAGTTCTTTCAACGTAAAAAAATGGTTATAGATGCAAACAACATCTACTCTTCATTTCTAGGAGTGTGGAAACATTGTTCCAGCCTCCAGTTAAACCGAGATCAGCTGCTAAAACATGATCTTTGTGATATTTTTTTGCGAAGTACAACATTACTGCAAAGACAATACATCCACTTGATGCGTCTCACACCGCGACCAAATCATATTTACCGCTAAATCACATTTCTGATGGCACCGCATTATTAGAAAATTGCATGTTGTGCTTTTGATTTATGTCCCGGCATATCTGGAGAAGGAAAAATAATCCACCCTCCCACCCTCGCAGGTGAGATGAGTTCCCGCAGATTGCTGTTAGTGTCACCCTCGAGGCTACGTGTTGTATATTAAAGAGACATCGCGCTGGATTGTCACCCCGGCGCCGCACCACCTACAAATGGGCCATCTTTAATTATGGTCCAACGGAGGTGAATGCATCAGAAAAGGCCTGACAGAGCGGCCAGTGTGTAGATTATTTTAATTTGCGCCCCGCCCCTAGGTGAGCGATGCGCCCGGCCTTGACCCTCCTCTGACTGAATGGATTAATGCCTGGTAATGACTGCTGAGGCTATCATTGCGGCGGGCATCATTAATTATCCTTATTGATTGTTGCTCTCAGAGATAAAGCGTTCTGCTGACTGGAAAATACCCTCCACGCACAAGGTCAAGGTAAAAAAAAGGAGAAGAGGAACTTAGATAATCACATAGGGGCCGCCACTCCTACAATATAAGATAAATATGGCAGCCGCATACCGCGTCCTATACCGCTAATGTCTCAGTCCGTCCTCCTCCGCAGAGACAGTCTGGCTGTCGCAAGGTTTCCTGGCGTCCTGTCGCTTTCTGGGACTCTAAGGGAGTCCAACAGGAAACCCAAGGAGGTCACCATAGGTTTACAAAGAAAGAAGAAACATGCAGTTGGTGCGTGTTTCTCCTTTCTCGCCCGATGATGTGTCGTGTAATGAAAAAGAAAGGAGAGAGAATTCCGGGAGATGACGGGATTGAAGCGACGTGAACCCGGCGAGGCAGCAGCGAGGAGGGTTGGTCAGCAGCAGAAGGGCTCAGGCAGATTAGGTTTCTCCAGTTGTCATAATGGAGGAGGAAGCAGGAAGTCATGGTTTTATATTGAAGCTACTCTACATCACTTTGTCTTCATGTACACAAAAACAGGAACACATTATTACAAATATTCTGCTCGCCGTCCCAGAACAGTGTCCTCCTGTTGATATGATCCATCGCTGCCGCCGCCATTAGCATTAATATCCAAGGAAAGAGGCATGTCATAAAAATGATTGGATTAAACAATGTTTTTTAGGGTTTTTTTTAACACAAACTTTAAAAATTGTGTCAAATAAATCATAAACAATAACATAAATAGAAATAATTCTGTTATTATGACGATTTAAAAGAGGTGAAAAGTGATAAATTGTGTGCTGTAGGTCATTAAAGTAATTAAACTGACGTTATTGTTACTGATGGCAAGGGTATATCCCTGAAAAGCCCCCAATCCCCTGCGTTGTACAAGCAATCCCCCTGATTGGTCCTCAATTTTAAATGTGACTCATTAATAATCTCAAACAGTCCATATTGACTCAACCTAACTATTTCTGCGAAGTCAGCATTGTGCTCTCAGATCAGATCCCATAATAAATCAATAATGAAGATATGAGCTAAATTTAGAGACAATTGGACTTACGGTTGTGAAGTTAAGGACGAGAAGCTGTTATTTTCCACAAAAAGTTTCCCCTGATGTGTGAAATATGAAAAGTTATAGTAAAATATACCGATATTATACAGGTTGCTGTTAGTGTCATCCTCCAGGCTAAGTTATACCTCCCTGAGGCAGTTCAAACGAGGTACATTTTATGAAGTTGTGTTTGAAAAACAATGATTTTTGTGAGAAATGTCCACCTAGGAAGTAAAATATTAACTATTTGAGTAAAATGTGAAGCACACGAGACAAATTCTCCTTATGCGATTCTTATGCACCGAATCTCAACTAAATCGGACCAACGTTTGAGAAATTTTGGCCCGAAAACTTTGGGTGATAAAACTCCCTCTGCTGGCCAAAATATGCAACGACCTTCCCCCAAATCAACCCAGTTCTTCCTCAAACTAACGTCTATGGAGGTATACGATTATAAATGATCCATTGATTAGTTTTTAAGTTATTTCAGTAACTCGAAAGATCTAAAACTCTTTGATCTGAGAGTCTTTGATAAGTACTGCATCAAATTTGATAAAATTACCACAAAGTTTGATTTATTTTAATGTTTGTTTTTTTTGGAATAGGACCAGGAGGACTCTTCATTTTTGTATAACTGGATAGACAACTGACCCAAAATGTGTAGAAACTGAGATTTTGACACCAGAGAGGGACTTTAGCTGCAAAAAATACCGCCTATGTCCACTAGGGGAGCTATAAGCACACACTACAACATTTGACTGTGACACAAATCAATGAAGAAATACAAAAACTAAGTAGAAACCCAATTATGGGCTTGTTGGGAAGAAGATTTACCGAAACTAATTTAAAGTTGATGTAATCTTATACATGAGAAAATTCTGATAGACTTAGAATTGATATGAAGGCTGTATTCAGGCGCAGACACTGCCGGTTTTGATGCTCTTGATCCATACAAGCACTTTGTCTGAGGCAATAGGTGCAGACGGTAGAGGTAGAGCGAGATGAAGGAGCAGCCAGTCTTTTTTTTTGTAAGTACCTGTTTGAAGTGTATCACAAGGAGCTATCCAAGGTCTGGAAATTTATTACTGGACAGGGGCTTTGAAAGGCTGTATATGGGTTCTTTTTTCCCTCTCCTTCTGTGTGTGTGTGTGTGCATGTGTGTGTGTGTGTTTGTGTGCAAGCCTGCAACCCATTGTATTCAGAGTGGAATTGGTAAGCAGTAGCCTGAGGCCATGAGAAGGCAGCTATGGCCAGGTATGGCTAGTCGTTCCTGCAGGGCATCAGACTCCTCAGACTCTCCGGGGAACCGATCCTGCAGCCATACACACTCACAGAGTTAGTGTGTCTCTATTTAGGTGGAGTGCACGCATTTGTGCGACAAAGACACACACAAGAATCACACACTACATATGCACAGTTCAGCTTTTATAGGAACACATGGACTGTGATCTTATTGAGGGTTAAAATGACCTACTTTGAGTGCATCAAATGTCTCTGACTCTCGGCCTGGGTTTGAATACGAGCATGTAGGAGGGAGGAAAATTGAGATAATTGCGACTGTGTTGTTCTACAGCTGTCTGCAAATCAATACACGACCACAACACTGAGGAGAAGACCCAAAGGCTGGAGGAAGAGCTTCAACACTATAGAGAGAGCAAACACTCGCTTACCACGATGTTCACTAAACTGCTCTTCTTATAAATGAAACTTAGATATTGTTTGACTTAAATGACTTTATTTCTGCTGAAAGGGCTAAAAAAAATTGAAATAAATGTAAAAGTTGAAGGTTTTAGAGTTACATAACTGAGTTTCGTACAACCAAGATAATTAAAAAAAAACTCTTTATTATAAAGAATTAAAAATAACAATTATTATTATTATTATAATAATTAATAAATAATTACCTCTATAACAATTACATGCATTAATGTAATACTTTAAGCTTTGGGGATTACATAATTGTGTTTAATAAATACAACATACCTGTGTTTTAGTAAATGGGACATGACTTTGATTATTAAACTATATTACGTACGTTTGGTGACATTTGCTGAGAAATATTAAGTCATAATTACAAGAGCTGTCAGGTAATTAAAAACGTAAACAAATGAATTACATGGTTTGCAATTAATTATTAGAAATGAATCGTGTATATCAGTATTTGCTATTAAAAGCCTTTTTGTCAAATGTGTTTTTGTTTTAAATATTTGTAAACCAAGGAAGAAACAGACATCATCAACCTTAAAGGTCATTTACAAAACCTCCAGGACATTCCTGTCGCTCTTTAAATTCAGTACCGGACCACATCAGGGACATTAACAACGACTGGTGTGGAAGCAGAGCTATATATCACAGAGTCATCAGCGTAAAAGTGAATGCTTGCATTTAGAAGAGTTCCATCCAGACAGTTCACTGCAGAAACTCAAAATCTTACCTGATATATGAATAGATATAAGTCAATTTATGTAAATTTTATTATATTAAGAGGTTGATGTGTAATGTAATAAAAGACCAAAAAACTACCGCTGAATGGAAAAATGCTAATTTTTGGCTCATTCTAAACAAAGAACTTCCTTCCATTATTTTATCATTTAAAAAAATCGTCAAAAATGAGATTGTATAGTTGAGTTCAAGATGTCCTTAATCTAAATATCTTTTATCTAAATCTAAGTCTTTTTTAATTGTTTTTTTTTTTCATTATGTGGACAGGGTCTAAACTTAGGAGTGGGCCGCTCTATAAGACAAGACATTTTTTATTAAACAACTTTTTTACAGTGTGATATAAAAGCTCTACTTCTTTCTTATTTATTATTTGACTGTATTTTTTGTAAAAACTTATAAAATACTCTGTATTTCGTGGCCACTGCTGATGTGTTATGTGAACACGCACATGTATGATAAACACGCACATGCAGAACAATTTGAGGGGTGCAGGGATGGTGTTGGGGGTGCGGGGTGGGGGGGGGGGGTGGGGTGGGGTGGGGGGGGGGCAGTCACATGATGCCCATCTATCTTTCTGACATCTTCTAACCCAATCCCACTGGGGCTAACTGAATTCAATCCCCAACATTAGATAAGCACATACCCCCTCCCCTCTACATGTGTGTGTGTGTGTGTGTGTGTGTGTGTGTGTGTCCATGAACACGTCACACACACACACACACACACACACACAGCAGAGGGCCGAGATTGTTTCTACAGTGGAGTGTTGGTGTGCAGGTCACATAGCAAGAGGGGGGAACAAGGAAGGAATCAAGAGAAGAAGCCCACAGACACACAGAGACCCTGGCGGAGGCAGAGGGAGAGAAAAGGGGGTTTGACGTCCATCCAGTGGGAGTCCATCCTCTGGTTCTCCCTTCCTTTATCTCCTCCACTGTCTACCCCCTTTGTACTTCCCCCACCCCTCAAGTTCTCCCAACTCAGCAGCTCTCTGCTGGCTGTTCGGGCTCCTCGCTGCCTATCAGGCCTATCGCTCTATGTTTCCGTCAAACGCCGCATTTATCTTATCATTGCCTTGACAACTGCCTATTAGTCCGAAAGAGTCCGCCGGCTCTGTGTTCCCATGGCGATGACATGGTGACATTGCCAGGCGGCTCTGAACCGCCTGCCGAGATAGTGTACCCTTTACTCCTTTCCTCTTCTCACCCTGCTCTTCCCTCCGTCTTCTTCTCTGCCCATCCTTATGCCTCCCCTTTGCTCATTTGGCAGTAGACCCCCATCCCTGGAGCTCACAGCGATCTGAGGCTGCAAACATGGACACTTATGCACAGCAGATGGGAAACCCTCGCCAATGTCTACATCACCAAGCAGTGGAGAATAGAACCTGGTGAGGTGGTCCGCGTCTTTGTCCTTTCCTGTGTTCTGTATCTGTGTTTATGTTTATGGCGGTATCTGTTTAATGAGGAACCGGGAAAGGTAAAAAAAAAAAGGTGGTGAGCAATTATCAACCTATAAGAAGGCTTACACTGTCGTCCCCAGCATCAAAGGTATATCCCCGAAAGAACCCCAATCACCTGCGTTTTACAAGCGATTCAGCCGATTGAACTCAAATTAAATGTGTGTGTTTTTCATCAAAGAAAAATGAGTAAAACATGAATTATTAGAGTGAAATGTGATACAAGAGAGATGGAGTTGATTCAAATGCACCAAATTTTGGACTGAACCGGACTAATGGTTGAGAAATTATGGCCAAAAAGAACTTTTGGAGATATAAATTGCCCTTGTGTCAGATATATGCAACTGACCTTTCCCGAAATCAATCCAGTTGTTCCTCGTACCAACGTCTAGGGTGGCATAAAATGAGTCATGGAACTGTCTGAAGTTGAAACATGGACAAGTTTAATGTTGAGCTTTAAACATGGCAGTGAGGTCAGTGGGTAGAGCAGCTGTCTCTCAATCAGAAGATGGGATGGTGGCTGGTTCGAGCCCCAGCGGGTCTACGTGTTGTGGGGTTCTTGAGCGAGACCCTGAACCCAATATGTTCCCCACACACTTCAAAGGAACTGCCCTCTGATCCCTCAGGGATGGGTCAAATCCAAAGAAATTGAATTCCCCTCAGGGTAAATACAGTATTTATTTTTTTGTCCTGTTCCTGAACTCCTGGGATTGTTCTTATTATCGACAGAAGTTTGCAGAGTTAACATACCGACTCCAGACACCATGTCTGCTGCTATTTATGGACACAGTTTCTTCCTAGCATCTCGTAATCTGGTGTCTGAACTTTTTTCTACACGGGGGATAAAGTCACACTCAGGCAAACGTTGTCATTTTATCTTTTATCAGCGTGTTATCCCGGGGTTTGTGATTCGGTGCATTAGCTCTCTCTCGTTCTCTCTCTCGCCCTGAACCTGGAGGGGAGCGAGAGAGAGAGAGAGAGGAAGGGGTCTCCAAGGGTAGCTTGAAGAGGCCCAGGTCTAATAATAGAGTGTAAATCTCCGTCATTACTGCTCTGACAGGACACTGTGTCATCATTGTCTGGCGCACAAGTCCACTCGAGTGGAGAGGCTTCAAGTTAACCACAGTGTTTATGGTGGGCAATACCCAGAATCCTTCTGTAGTTTGGTAAATGACAGAGTGAGGGAGAGCTGTGAGGTCAGCATGTTGGATTAGAGCCGCAACAACAGGTTTTCATATTGACCCCATCACGACTCTTAATAACTTTACACTATTATTATTATTATTATTATTATTATTATTATTGTTTGCGCAGTTATTTTAAAAGCAGAATTCCCTCCACGGAATCGTAAGCGGGTTCTTCTCTGCCGTTAAAGCAGCGCACTAGTGGGACCCATATTCCATATCCTGTTAAGCAGGAAATTGCCAATGATCTCAATAACGGCGGGCCATAAAATCCCATTTGAGCATCCATTGATGTTCATATCACGGTAAATGGCAGGTAACAAACCACAAGGCTGTTGCAGACTGCGGCGTAAATGCATCTCTGATAAACAGTTAAGGAAGTTCATCCACTCTGCTGAACTGCAGTCTGGTGGCAGAAAAATCAACACTAATCTGATGAGAGGCAGTAAAACAAATTTTACTGTTGTGCTCTCAACACAGAGCTCAGGGGAGAGGGAGGCACGGGGAGAGAGAGGGAAACATGAAGACGAGGCAGAGGGAGGAAGAGGAGATGTAAGGGGGAGCTGAACAGCTGAGGAAAAATGAAGGGGTGAGAAAGACAAGGGAAAGGAAAAGGAGAAAAAAGAGGGGAAATTATAGGAAATGTGAAAAATCTACTGGGAGGGAGAGGATGAGGAGGGAGAAGAAGATAGAGGATGCACGCTCATGAAAAATGAAAGAAGAAAAATGGAATTCATTTCCACGTGATTGAACCAGTTTTTTTTTTCAGTTTTAAGTAATTATGTTGGTCGGACTTAATCTACTGGGGTAATATAATCTATATATCTATAATAAAATTAATTAATGCTTTCCTCTGGAAACCAACTGGCAGATTTGAGACTTGCTTGACAAAATTCACAGTGAACGCCGTTTTTTTGTCAGATTTATACCGTCGTGCTTCATCATTTTTTCATCCAGATCTTTTAAGTCATTTTGAAAAATATTCATTTAAAAAACAGCAATTTTAATATTTTCTATTCCACAACAAGGATGTTTTTAGTTTATACAAAGAAAACATACTGTGGACCAAAGAGTTGATACTAACAACCAACTCTCTTTACCTGGATGTTGAAACACCTTCATCACCATAATATGATGAAATGATTTTCACAAATAAATACCAGGTAAGTGTAAATGGATATCGACTCTAACGAGAGGTTTTAAAAGTTGATTCTTACACTTTTTACTTGCATGATTTAAAACCGATGGCTGGGATAAGCCGAGGAAGGCGGGTGATGATGATGATGATGATGATGATGATAAGTGACGCTGTAATGTTTAGAGACCGCCCAGTGAGGATAATGGGTTAAAATCAAGTGTAGATAAGCAAAGTGTGCAGAAATCTATCACGCATGTTCTTCAAACATACTTCCTTAGCTCCTTCCCTCACATGTCTGTCTTTTTCCCGGCGCTACTTTCATGTCTCCTTCACTCTCTCTTATCTCCGCCGTCTCTTTCGGAGGAAAAGAAAAATGCCAGATCAACAGAAACGTCACATCCAGGATCAGCGGCTTACTTTTGTATCTTCTAATTGAAGTGCCTTCCTACCTTAGTGTCTGACAGCGCCTTTTGACAAGTGATGTGTTTTTTGAAAGTGAATCAGCTTTCTTTGGCTCTGAGTGCTCTCGACAGCAGAGATCACCGAGGGTCAGACTGAATGCCGGGTTCCAGACCGACTTACTGCTGCCTCACAAAGCTTGTCATTCATCTCATCGTTAATCCTTTAAGCACCAAACAAGCCAAACAGACACGCCGTTCGGCCGCCCAAATGTCTATACGTACTGTAATGATGGCTCTGACCATGTCAAACCCTCGCAAGAATATCACATTGTGTTTTTCTACACTGATACCGATACTCATCAATACTCTGATTGATACTTCTCAACACTGTTTGGTCCAAACAATAACCTAAAAGAAGTGAGAAACTTCAAACTTTCCTGAGCCGTAGATAAATTGAGATGTTTGGGTAAGACGGTTAATAGTTCATCCTTTGTTGGATTAATTTACTGCCTTATTTTAAAGGCGGAGTACACAAATTAGCGTATTTATATCTACGAAAAGTCGGGGATATTACGGAATTGTTGTCGCCGCTTCCGCCACAGATCCTTCGTGTTAACGCGATAACTCAAAAATTATTTTGTTGTATCATTTTAAAATTTCATTCCATTATAGTACTTAGTGCAAGGTAGAACAGGATTGATTTTGGGAGGGTTGGTTGCATATTTCTACCACTAGGGGAGGATTTATCTACCAAAAGCTTGATTTTTCAATAGTTAACATTTTACGTACCAAGGGGAGCTTTTTACGAAAGCACAGTTTTTTGGACATAACTTCCTAACTGTGTAATAATAATAATAATAGAATAGAACAGCATAAAACAGAAAGGAATAGAATAGAACGTTATCGTCATTGTTCCGTAAGAATGAAAGGTAGTTCAGCGGCCCTTGGATTGGCTCTTGGCAGCGTTCAAAATACAAAATAAAAAAATACAATTTGAACCAAGGGAAAAAATACAAAGAATACTGCAAGAGAGTTTCATTGAATGTACAATTACATATAAGTACGAGATTTGATCTGTATATATGTAATTATACTCTAATAGTTCATATTTTACTCACTAGGGGAGGCTTTTTTTTAATATACAAAAAATCAAGTTTGGTCCAAAACTCGGCGTATATGAATCGAGTTGAGTAGATATTTTTAGTATTTACCATATTTTTCCCAAATGGTCACTTCTTACAGACAAAATCTTACATTAGATTGAGGAGCTCAATCAAGGGAATTGCATGTACAACACAGGAGATTGGGGGCTTTTCGTTGGTATACCCTTGCTTTCTGAGATGAAGGCTTGGGCCTAGTTACAAAAAAATATAGCCGGCATATCATTAGAGTTCTCATCGGCCAATCAGAAGGACAGCGTTGCAATCGTAGACTGCCACTGCACTCTTCATGTTATGGGGGTCCTTCAGCGAGACCCTGAACCCTGAAAACACTTCGGACCCCAAATTGCTCCCAGGGCGCCTCACAGGGTCCGCCCACTGCTCCTCAGGGATGGGTCCAACGCCGAGAAGTCATTTCACTATATTGTACTGCAGGTGTGTTCCGTATGATAACATTTGGTAATAAAGAATATACAGTATTATTATTATTATTATTATTGTCATTATTATTATTAGGCCTGTGTGTGACGGCATCTTTTGTAAATATTAATATATCTGATAGATTAGCAGTTAGCTTGTGAACATGACTTAGCAATAAAAGCTGGAAATTTCTCTTAGAAGCTGGGAAAGGCCGAAATATAGTTTCTATGTGGGGAAACAAACATATTGGCTGCAAGTCCAGTTACTGTGTGTTAAGGAGACTGATGGTTTATGGGAAAAAACTGGGACATAGTCTTGCTGTGAGGTCCAAAATGTTTCGGTACCCACTCTCAGATAGCAAAGAGGTGAAAGGATACCGGATGAAACCACTACGGTCGGGTCATCAGTGAACTTGAAGATGCGGGTAAACATCAGTGGGCCGAGCACACAGCCCTGGGGATCTCCAGTGCTCTTTAGTTTCTTTTAACCGTGACCACAATTCAATGCCCGACTTTAACAATGTCGTTTTAGTTTCCCCAACCACAGAGCTGACAGATCAGTCATGGATTCCCATTCGGAACGGACTAATAATCTGCACCGGATGACAAAAAGCAGCAAAACTCTATAACCACCATTACATAAACACAATGTAGTGACAGAGAATGTTATTTTCAGTTCTACCACGTAACGCCGCCACCCTGATGGTTCATATTAAAGAGCGGGATTTCTCAGGCTTTCATTGGTCTTTGGTATATGTCTTGTGGTTCTGGTGGCGCAGAAATAGCTCATCCATAGCCTGCAGCTTTTGTGTGAATAAAACCATCTTGGCCGGCGCCGCTCAGCATCTTTCCATCAAATAGCCAGGGAGTCAATCTTCATTTATATCTTTGACCGACACACACTCGTCTTTGGAAACCAGCCACGTCCAACTGGAATGGAAAGATGGTGAGAATCAAGTCTTCTTGGCTGGAAAATTTCCTGAATTTTACTCCCGCTGCCTCTCCTTGGCGTCCCCCTACTTTCCCACTCCAGCTCTGTGTGTGTTGCATTATGGAGAACAGATTTTCCTTAAAGGATATGAAAGGGCTCGTTAACAGAGGAGCGAGAGAGAGAGAGAGAGAGAGAGAGAGAGAGAGAGAGAGAGTCAATGTTGGGTCTTCCAGCACCAGTCACTGACCCACCCTGCAGATAACTCGCATTCACAGGGCTGCAAAAAATCCACATGCAGGTCCCATTACCGCCCGCCTTCATCAATGTTTACTGGCATATTAAAGATTGTAATAACGTTGGTCAGGGCAGAGATTTTTAATTTAGATGTTTTTCTAAGGGTTTGGCGATGCAGCTGTGGCGAAGGGAGACTCACTCAGAAAGAGACAGATGCTGGCACAGAGAAAAAAGAGGTGCAACCACATTCTGGATCCAAAGGAGAGCAGGGGGCCCGGCCGGGTCACGCTCTATAAACACTCTTCAAATTAGGATGCTCAACTTTTGTTATACATACCAGGGTTCAGTCAACAATTTGTACATGTCTTCGTGTTTTCAGCGGTCGTTTGAGTCAAAATAACAAAAGCCGTTTGAGTCATGACAGTAAACATTAAGCCGCGGCAAAAGAACCCAAGCCACGAAAACAAAAGCAAATCAGAAATCCCCCCTTTGTACGATGGCAAACATTTCTCTCTCTCTCTCTCTCTCTCTCCCTCTCTCCCTCTCTCATGCGATGGCTTGAAGCTGAAACTCAGTTTGTCAGTGTATTTTCTTTGGGTAGCCGTCCGTAGCTCTGCTCAACTCAGATATATTGGAGTTTGATCAAATACTTGAAAAGCGCCACAAGAACTCGCTGCTTATTTAAACTGTAATGTTGGATACACAAATCAGAGCGGGCGCTGTAATGAGGCTCGCGTGCACACGCGCGTGCACGCACGACGACACGCCTGCACACCCCACCCCTCCCCTCCCGGCCTTATAGATTGATGCCGGGCGAAGGCTTGAAGAGCCTCGCCTTGTTCAAGGTTGAACACCCACTGTTCTGTTCCACTCAGCTGTGTAACCATAACAGTTTAATGACATGGTATTACTGGGCTATCACACTTACAGCATCGTGTTCACACCACAACCACCGCCTGAGTCCCACATGCACAGTAGGCTGTATCAGATTTAGGCCCTAATCCTGCTCATTCGCTGCATTGTTTTCTACTTTCACAAAGACTTTTCTCCGTTTTCTCCTTTCATTTGTTCCACGAACATCATTCCTTCCATTTTTTCTCCTTAACTCCATCTTTTGATTTTTTGATTTCAGATTGAGGGTGTAGGTATTTGTATATGTAGGTGTACGTATGTATACATACAGTATATATACATCTGGATGGACATATATATATATATATATATATATATATATATATATATATATATATATATATATATATATATATATATATATATATATATATATTATGTTTACCTAAACATGTCTGTAAGATGTTCTATTATATAGTATGTCTTCATTTTTAGTTACCTTTAGAATACCTGTATACCTGTAAGGTTTTAATGCCGATAAAAAGTCCTCAATCCCCTGCGTTGTACAAGGAATCCCCTCAAATTAAATGTGACTTACTTACAATCTCAAACGTTCCATATTGACTCAACCTAACTATTTCTGTGAAGTCAGCAGTCTGCTCTAAGATCAGATCCCATGGTGACTCAACAGTGAAGATAAATACAGTTTACTAGTTTTTCTGAGCTCAGTCATAAAACAAGACAGAGTTCTGTGTCAATTCAATAGGAGCTAAATTTAGACACCAATTATGGCTGGAGGAGGAGAAACTATGTGTTCCACAAAAACATCCCTCTAGTGACTGAAATATGACGTATGATAGTCAAATAACGATACAACTTTACAACAAGACTCCCTTTATTAAGGATTAATACGTAGGCTTCTATGTAGTTTACTAAATAAGTTGTAAACACTTAACAAATCATTAATAAGCTGTTATAACTCATGAGATTTAAAGGCTATCAGAGACTTGATGCTTGCCGAATAGTGAGCTCATTTATCTGTATTGCTAACTTGATATTGCCAAATAGTGAACCACATTGAAACTAGTGAGTCAAATATTCACCAAATTTAAACTAAATTTGACCGATGGTTGAGAAATTATAGCTTGAAAACACGGCGGCAGGACTTCAGCAATCAATTGGAAATGATCAGAATATTCCACATAATATAGAGTATTGACCTTCTCCTGAAATGTTGTGTTGAAATTCTGTTGGATCCCCGGCCTTCTAAGTATCACAAACCTTGAACATTGAGCTGCGGGACTAGAAACTCTCCCTAAAATAAGGTGAAATCCTGGATGAGCCACAACGTCTGAAGGCAGGTGAACACTTTGTGAAGTACACACCTGCCATTTCTCCCTGAGGTGATGCTGTTGTAACAAAATATTGTTTTGTTTCTTTCTCTCCTTGAGTTGTATGAATTATGAACTTTTGCTTTCCCACATATATATATATATATATATGTGTGAATATTTTTTATATATTCTGATCATTTCCAATTCCAATTTCCAATATTATATATATATATATTTGCATAGAAAATGCATATCTATATATATGTATTTATCTTTTTCTGTCTTTTTTTGGGTCTTTTTTTCCAAACCCTTTTGTTTAAACAGCAACACTAAGTTTTGAAACTGTCCACATAATGAAAATAAAATGATTTTGAAAACAATTATTTCTTTCATGGCTACATTATTTGCTTCCTTACTATTCTGCTCATCCTTATCATAACCGCTACTACAGGATGTGACGTCTGTTCCATCCCACCTTCAGATGTTTTAAATAAATAAATAAATAAAATGTCCATCAGAATATAATAATAATACCAGTAAAACTCTGAAAGCAGTAAAAGGAACTGCATCCATCTCCGGATTCAGACGCAGCTTCTCCTCCCTCTCTCTTCCCCCCCCGCCAAAAAATGTCTAAAGACAAAAATATTTCTCCTACATCTGGTGCAGGCAACAAACAAAGCTGCTTTGACTTGTTTATTTTGATGCAATAAACCTGACCCTCGGAATGGGCCACAACATCAAAACCCGTGCCAGCCCTCCGAGCGGAGCCAGTCACTTGTGATTTATTTCATATTTCCATTTGATTGGGGGCTGTTTAGGGGTAATCAAGCTCTGACAGTGGGCCCTGTGCTGTGGCTGGGCTGTTTACATAGCTCTGCTGGAGACTTGTTGACACTGAGGCGGGCCGAGACAAAGAGCCGCGCTGCTCTCAAGGTCTGGACAGTATTTGGATCAGAGTTTGGATGATGTTGTGGGAAGGACAGGTCAACCAGGGCAAAAACAAAAGAAAAAAAAAAAAGGAGGCAAATGTCAGCTGGACGAAGAAAAAGGAAGAACATGTAAGGAGGGAATCGGAATATTAGGTAAATACTGTATGAGAGCATTAAAGGACAAATCCACCTAATCTCATTTAAACAGCATTAATATGTATTTTTTTGTAGCTTTGTGAGTTCTGTTACTCTTCCCACCAATAAAACACCGACATCTTAAAGTCAGGCATGAAGAGGTGTCGTCATAAAGAGGCCTTTATGAGGAGAAGATCAGAATAACACATATTTCACATTTTCTCTCCGAGCCTGATCTCACTTAATAAATTCTTTCTGTTTTTTTCTTCTTCTTTTTTTTTTTTTACTCTGCCTACTCGATTATTCTGATGTCATATTTGAGATTTAGACTGACGCTTGAGGCGGGAGAGAAGGTAGATGAGCGTGGAGACAACGCAAGAGAGGGAAATATAGAGGAAGTAGAGCTTTATTATTCTTACAACCAAACTAACTTTCATTGGTTTTATGTGTTATATTATTATTTTTATCTGAAGTGTCTTCATGGCAGAAAATAAAAGGATGCTACACTCCTAGAGATTAAACACGCTGTAGATGCTACATACATTAAAACACTTTTCTTTTAAGTTTCATATTTGACACTTAAAACAAGGGATTTCATTGCATTAATCTAATAGTGAAGGGTTTTTGGGGTAACATAATTATGTTTTGTTTATGCAACATGATTGTATTTGGTAAATGAAACATGGATGTAGTTTTCATAATATAACTTTTTTTTTATGTTTGTTACATTAATTTAATATTTAAGGGGTTTTGGGATTACACTATTGTTCTTAGTAAACAAAAAGATTAACATAACAGTTAAATCAAGTGAGTTTTGTTGCATCAATTTGATATAAATGGTTTTGGGATAACATTATTGTGTTTAGTTAATAAAACCTGATTGTGTTTAGTAAGTAAAATAGTGACATTTTTGCATTAAATACCTTTTTTTATGTTGAAACAACTAGATAGTTACATCTTTGATAATCAAATCAAGTGAGTTTTGTTGCATTAATGTGATATAAATGGTTTGGGGATAAAATTATTGTGTTTAGTTAATGAAACATAATTGTGTTTAGTAAGTGAAATAGTGACATTGTTTGCATTAAATAACTTTTTTTAATGTTGAAACAACTAGATAGTCGCATCTTTTGATTAGAATAAGGGAGTTTCATTGCCTTAACGTAATAATACAGGTTTTTCCGATAACATAATGGCGTTTTGTGAATGCAACATGACTTTGTTCAGTAAATGAAACATAACTTGAACATAACTTTGTTTATTACATTCAACAAAACCGTATGATGTAAGACTTTCTTCAGCAGCTTTAGCCTCATTTGCTTAAAAGTGTTGAGTCATAATACGTTTTTTTTGTTGTTTTTTTAACATTTACGCAACTTAATTAAGTCAAGTAGATGTGATGTCATATTTCTTGGATTGAAATCCGAGTACGAGTGAAATTCCTGCGATCTCGCGGGGATGAGAACACACAACCCGATCTGTCACACATGAAAACACAAGATCTTTATCTCCTCTTTTTCTCAGCAGCAGAAGAAAAAAACTCTGCACTCGCTCCAGCAGAAGGCCTCAGGTCACCGACAGGAGACCCAAGACACACATGTGTGAACTTTTGCAGCACGAGCCAGCGGAATATTGAACTTCTACCGTTGAGCTGCATCGGGAAAACCTGAAAAGTTTGGAGAGCCTAATCAATTTACCAAAAGGTTTTTTCTTTGACTGCAGAGCAAGAGTCAAATCTTTGAAAAGCAGAGGCTGACATCCTTGAAAAGAAGGCAAGCACTGAACCCACGCCTTTGTGGGCTTTTGGTCTTTGTTTGCAGGAAGGTTCTTAGATGGAGGCGGAGGTAGTTGGCTCCGAGTATCAAACCCAAGTAGCATCACACACACACACACACACGTACGCACACACACACGCACGCACACATTTGTTGGGTCTTTAAAAGAAATGTATAATGCTGTTAGATATATTTTGGAGTTGAGGTAGTGATTTCAATGCCAAATGTCAAATCTGATGTAGATGACTGGGAGGGTTTTTTATGCTAATGAGCTGGTTAATATTCTGATGATATGTCTACATGAAGCCTGAGTGTGTTTTAATATTCCGGAGAAGGTGTGCATGTGTGTGTCTACCTCCACATAGAGACACAGATAGTGCACCCGGCGGGGGGCAGGGAAGGAGGGGGGAGGGGGGGGGGACACACTTGTATGCCTGCGTCGGCTCGACTGGAGCGCCTCGCTGTTTTACCGCAGGAAGTAACACAAAAGAGCGGCGGGAATGTTTACGAACACCTCAATTCCCCAGGACCCGCAGGCTGACCTGATTATCGCCTGTCTGTAATTCCACAGTCGGAAAGGTGCTGCCGCTCCTGGTGGGGTCTGAGCGAGTGTCAGTGTGTGTGTGTGTGTGTGTGTGTTAGTGTTTCATCACTGATAAGTATCATTAAACATCATTAGAAGGTTGGAAGACTCTCAAGCTTCTCCGGTTCTGTTTCTGTCAGACGCACTCTAGGAAGATCACTAACAGCACAGGCCTCAAGATATATACATTTAAGCACACGCACACACACACACACACACACGCGCGCACACACACACACGGGCGGGGAAGAGAGGGTATTTACCAGTCAAGCTTGTTTTGTTGTTGCATGCATTCTTTTGACATGAGCTCTGACTGTGGCCTTTGTAAAAGAGGAAATCAAATAACAGGGCCAACAGGAGCCGAGCTTCAACCCCCTGCAGCAAACACAAACGGAAATAAACCTCGGCTGTCTGTATCTAACAATAGGACGGCAACTTTCACGGCGCGGCAATGGCGAAGTTGGTGCCGTCACTTAGGAGGCTCGTGTAGATTTGTCTGATTTTTTTTTGGTTATACTCGGGCTTCCAGTCCTTCATCTCCCGGGACAACTGTTTGTTAAGTTATGTTTTAGTGTCTGCTGCCAGCATGTGTCATGAGTGATTCCGCTGATCAGCTGTGGATTCGTGGGCCGGAGCGAGGAAGGCCACGGTTAACTGGTTCAACATGTTTAAATGAAGAGAGCAGCCGAGCGGACCGGGCCTCCAATCAACCCGGTGACCCAGAGAGTGCAGCCGTGGAACATCTCTATTCATCATCGGACACAGGATATCCATGAACAGACAGACCGCTGGACACCATGGAGGAGAGGAAGAGGAGGAGGAGGAGGAGGAGGAAGAGGAGGCCAAAGCATAGCTGGGTGCTGCCATCTTCTGGCCAGGCGTTGTATCATATGTAGGTTCTTCTTTTCCGTACTTGTTATTTCACTTTAGGTGATTATGGATCAGCACCAGACAGGTGAGATCCACGACTTTAAGCCCAAGCAGGCAGAAACAACCTTTATGGACCCAAACTTCTACGCTTTCTCAGCTCTGTGTGCTGTTCTTCCTCCTCAGGTGATCGGACCGGGCCGCAGAGCAGCTCGCAGCTACCTTCCCCTCCAAACCCGGCTGAACACGTCAAGCTAATCTGTGCTGATGTGTGGTGAGTTATTGCACTGATTCCCGCCGCTTCTGTTCACAGGCCCGGTTTTGATCTTTTATTTACAATCCTTTTTGCCAAAAGGATCTTCAGGACAATCTCGGCAGCTCTTTACAGTCAACAGACTACAAAGCCAGGCCCGTGTCTCCGAGAGGCACGAGGAGCGGCGAAAACACAACGCTCGCTGCTTTGGGCCGTTTGCTCGGGAAACAGAAGAAAAAAAGAACGCGGGATTCTTTTCAGCCGCTTTTGGCTCCGCGTCGGCCCGTAAACGGGCTGGATGCGAGTTTGACAGCTTAGGATGAAGGGATGGAGCAACACCTGACGGACAGAGAGAGAGACGGGCGCTGCAGACAGACAGGGGGACCATTACATAGTCAAGGACAAACCATTTTGACTGCGAGTATGGCTGAATATTCACTCAAGTGGCTGTCTGCGTCGGAGGAATAGAGCCACTACCTAAAACTATTATTCTGCCATTAGTTTTCTGCAGGTCACGATTGTGGCATAATGCAATAGCATTCATCTATTTCATTCATTTTGGTTCTTAGAGAGCGACACACAATTTAATTACCCATCCTCCTCTTGGGCGGCGGGAGCGGGAGCGAGCGCCTCGCCCTCCTCCCTCCGCTCACTCACTTCTCGTAAAGGATCCAGGGTGCCGAAACAATGATGGATAGAGTCTGAAAAGTGCATTATTTCTGATGCATTTTTGATTATTTCTACCCTTTCCCTTTTTTTTTCCACCAGCTAATGCAATAAGCCCGATACGCCCTGAGTTCTGTCAGAGACATGGATATTGCAACAGCTCCGGCATCACTTTCCAGCAGCGGGGAAGTCATTGTTTCTGAAACAAGGACTTCTTCTTCTTGTTTTTTTTTTGTTTTTTTTATTGCTCTTTTACTCTTTTTCTCCCGTTTTTTCTTTGTCTTTGCTCACAGCGTTTGTGATTTAGTCCGTCCGTCTGTCCAGCTCGGAGACATTCGCATCTGGACTCCCGGCGCCCCAGTAGACCGCCACAACAGTTCCTCATGGAAACAGTTTCAAGGACCTCTTCAAAGTGAGTGAATCAATAGATGCTCACATGTGGGGTTAAAGCAGAGGTCACCCTAATGCAGACTCTCCCGCAGCCCCGGCCTGCTGAGGGCCTCTTGTTTGGTTAATAGAATTCATTCTGCAAATAGAGAATATCTAAATTTAACACCCCACTTTGCCCCCCACACAAATAAATATATATATATGAGAAGAAAAAAAAAGGCGCCGAGCAAAAACCTCAGGGCTAATACTCTTATGTCTAAACTCGCTTTATCCACAATCAAACAATGCAAATGTTTCTGATGTTTGAAACCAAGGTGCTGCCAGGCAGAATTGATTTGACAGTCCTCAGAGCTGCTCACCAGGAAAATAAAACACAGTACTGAGTGCACTTCTCTCTGTAATGATTGCTTTAACAACGTTTCCCCTTGCAACACGGATTTCACTTTCTCTCTGTGATTTCATGAATCGATCACGGGGCACGACACTGCCATGGCTTACGTTCTGTGTTCATTTACATTCATCACTTATGGCGAATGTTGCTATGAGAGAGCCTGAGACATGAACAGACTGTTAAGGTTTTATAAGGATTTGTATATTGTATGAAATATTTGGTCTTACACAGATACATCAGAATTCTTGTTTTTAACAACAACAAAAAAAGATAGAAAGGAACGTTTTTACTTTGTGGGTTGTTTTTTTTGTATGTATGGGCTCTGATCATTACTACAAAATGATGTCATTCATTTTAAAGGTATAACAGTTAATATTATTCCTTGTCATGGCATGTCAAAAAGTCTTTAATAACAACAATAATATAATATGGATGTTTATTTCGGCCAGTTAAAGAAAAACATGTATGGCATAGAAGTCAAAATTATGAGATAAAAAGTCAAAATTATCAGATTTAAGATCAAAATTATGAGATAAAAAGTCAAAATTATCAGATTTAAAGTCAAAATTATGAGATAAAAAGTCAAAATTATCAGATTTGAAGTCAAAATTATGAGATAAAAAGTCAAAATTATGAGATAAAAAGTCATAATTATCAGACAGAAAGTCATAATTATCAGATTTAAAGTCAAAATTATGAGATAAAAATTCATAATTATCAGATTTAAAGTCAAAATTATGAGATAAAAAGCAAAAATTATGAGATAAAAAGTAATAATCATCAGATAAAAAGTCAACCTTATGAGACAAAAAAGTCCAAATTATGATTTACCATCTAAGCCAGTAATTCCTTTGGTATTCTATATATACTCTAGATTTAATTGACTATCATTGAGAGGTTTTTCTTTAACTCTACATCTATAAAATAAAATAAAACCATACACTAAATTCATCATCATCTTACTTTCACCTTCACATTCACTTCGATTTACTGGAAAAGCTTTATGTCATAAATTTGTTAAAAGAACTAAATAGTTGCATCTTTAACGACTAAAACCAGGGAGTTTATGTAGATTAATGTGACAGTCATCAGATCATAATCTGATCACGTGATTGTGTTTAGTAAAAGGAAAATAAATATCTTATAAAAACAAAATAACAGGGTTTAATACATGTTGCATATTTATACACCTCAAAAATTTGGGGATATTAAGGAATCGTCATCATAGACCTAGGAAGATGCGAGGAAGAACTGGATTGACTTTGGTAGAGGTCAATTGTATATTTTCGCCACTAGGGGGAGCGAAATTAACACGGAGTTAATCCTCTTTTTATTTCACATTAAAGGACAATTTTGTGAACTTATTCCACACCAGAATACAAAGTATTTGGATAAATGTGGCCATATGTTGTATAAATTGTAAAAGAAAACAACCATTTAAGACAAATCTTCGGTTACATTATCGAAGCACATTTGACTCGGTGTCACCTAAAAAAATGTTTTTTATTTTTCTCTAAAGTGAAATAATGTTTGTGTTTAAAGCAGTAAATAAAATCCGCACACGTTATAGCTGCTCACAAATCACCATTTGGCAGGGTGTTATTGTGTGAATGTACATCCTTTACCTGGCTGAGCTTTCTTTCTTACATACCGGTGTTCCACACCACACTCCTTTGATTCCGCCGAGAGCTCTACACATACAGATCTGCACCGTAGCACGGAGTCACCAGCACAGGTGAGGCGGTCCAGGTGAGCTTGGCAACACAACCCAGACGGCTGTCTGTAGGACGTGAGACTCAGATGGGCTCTGAAGCCTCGTCTTGGCATCCCACTTCACACGGAGACACAATGTAACTCAGGTAAGGTACTAGTATACGGTACACAGCGTTGGCCGGGCTCCATCCGGCATTTGATTGGCCAGAGTCCTTTTTTTTTTTGTAATGTTCTGTGGAGAAAAAAAAAGAAAAAGAAAAGATCACTAATTGTTTAATGAGTGTGTTTGAAGTGTTACCATTCGGGGTCAGACCCCAGTCTCTGGGCGTAAATGGATTTCTTGATGGATTAATCAGTATTTACTGTAAAGACTTACTTTAAGGTGGATGTTTCCTCCCAAACAAATCAACTGCTGCTTCATCCCCGTTAGACTTTGACAGATTTATTGAGTTTACAAACTCTTCTTTTATATGGACTCGGCTCAGATAGTGAGGTCACGTCAGTTTCAACACAAAGAGGGGGGTCAAAGGTCATTTCTTCAAGATTCAATGATTTTTAATTTTTTTATTGATATTATGGTCTGTAGATGGTCAATGGTTTGTAAATCCTTAAAATTCCTTATTATAGCACCTTGAGAAACATCGTTACTAAAAAGACTTCCATGCTCAGTCCTGAAACTATCACCTGTTACCCATGATCCTCCTTGCCTTCGGAATAGTCTAATCAGGGTTTTTTTGAGCCTTCCTCAAAAAACTGCAACTCCAACTTTTGGAGATTTTCTGACGCGTGAAATTCAGAACCGGTGTATATTTACAAAAATAAATTGCGTGAAGGGGGCCCAGCAGAGGCCGCCCACTGAAGAGGCCTGACTGGAATGGTATGAGGGAAAGAGGGGGCTTTGGTTGGGCGCCGACAGGGACGACTAACTCCGGTCAGGAGCAGATGCTGCTCAAGAGGTTGATGGAAATCCAGGGACAGGTGTCGGCTGGGCTTCTGACAGCCAGACTGGGACGGAGGTCGAGACTGAAGCTGATGGACCTCAGACTGGTACCTTTGTGACTTTATAATGATTCTGTTTTGTCGGGTAGTTGAGGCTCTGGAGCGTTGACACGCAGAGACACCGCCACACTGGGCAGCAGGACCAGAGTCCATTCCCTGCTTTTGGGCCACGGCTAAAGCTACATGGGTGCTCTAAACTACCAACGTCAATCAGAAGAGGGAAAACTGAACATTAAAACCCTTTAATGTCCTCGAAAAAGAAAAAAAAGAAAATTCTGAAAAAAAAATAATAATAATTTTTTCTTTGTATATTTTATTTATTTGGGGCATCTATTCAAAAACTTCAGATTTATAAAATTATTTCATGATGAAAGTTTCGATTAGATTAGACCAATTTTAGGTAAAAAAAGGATTTAAGAAAACTATTTGACCCTTATAAGACTTTTTCTTTTATCTTTTTTTTTTGGCGGAATCAAGTTCTATAATCCTGTAAATAAGTCGTCACATGCTTAAATATGCCCCCCCCCCCCAAAAAAACATCGAATAAGACTTTCACAGTAGCCATGATTAATCCCTCCTCATCGGTGGATAGATACCTGTGGTGTGCCTCAGGGCTGCATCTTCGGCCCCTTACTCTTCAGCACATACCTGCTGCTGGGTCATTTTATAAACAGGTTCAGCAGGTGGGACACATTTTTCAATTATAAATAATGATTCAACCAAACAGTCTAGCAGTAAATTAAAGGCGTTAAGAACAAAATGACACATAAAACAACAAACACTCACATTAAAGCAAAGGCGCACCATATTATAAAGAATGGTGATAAATGAATATATATTACAGACAAAGAATAAATAAATCTACTTTTGGTCGGCCTCTGATTTCTTAATATCCTCCAAGGTGATCTCGAAAGACAAAATTCAATTTTGATGATGTATTACAAGAACAGCAGCTGCTAATAAGGCGAGTCGGCCATCTGTTGCTGAATGACTCAACGCATCAGAGGGAATCTCAGCATTTAGAGATTTCTGCAGCCGGCCTCATGCAGATCCTGTCCTCTGCGTCTCACACACACACACACACACACACACACACACACACACACACCCTCTCAGACTCTCGGGTGCTAACCGGGTCGGTTTTCTTGACACGGCCTCTCTCTCTCTCTGGTGACATTTCGTCACAGGGGGGAGTGGGGCGTCCCGACACTGGTGATGTGATTGGCTTTGTGCTTTGCTGTCGTAGTGACCAAGAGAAGATTGATCGTAGGGGTGTAGGGTGTGTGTGTGTGTGTGTGTGTGTGTGTGTGTTGGTGTGGGTGTGGAAGGGGAGGGTGGTGCTGGTGGGTGTTTAAAAGAGGGGACAGGCTGGAAAGGTCAGGCTCTGAGGGTGAAGCCTCTGATATCGACTCTACAAAGGTTCACTTTGATGAGAGTCTAATACCTGTAATCCCAGAGCGCCACACACACACACACACACACACACACACACACACACACACATGCACATACACACACACACACACACACACAATCATGGTTTCTTATTTGATTGATCGCAGCGGTACTTAATATGGAAATACGCAGTTGAATGAAAAATATTCAATTTGAAACTGTTTTCTTGTGGGCGGGTCTTCAAGTTTCAGAAATCGGAAGTGCTGTAATCATTTTAACGCTTTAGTAGAACGGGGTATTAGGAGCTCGTCGGCAAAAACATTTTGAAAAAAATCGAGGTTACAAAAAAATAGAAAATTTTACGAGAACAAAAATATAAACACGATGACGTCATTGTCGTAATTTTACTGGAATAATGTCAATTAATGTAATTTTAATGTAATTTAAAAGTAATTTTCGGGTACGCAATCAGAGGGGTTGATACTGTGGAAGGTCAGTTGCATATTTCTGCCACCAGAGGGAGCTCTACCTCCAAAAGTTTTTCACTGCGATACTCATGAGGATCTAACTTGTATTTGTCATCTTTTACTATAATTGTTTTCCCCCGTATATAAATTATTTCAAAATTGTATTTTACTGCCTATATAGGGAGAGAGTTAAAAAAAAAAAAAAGGGTTTGTAATCTCTAAAATATAATGAGTTGGTATAACTTATATCATTTAGAAGTAAAACTCAAAATTTTGATGTTTAAGATTTATAAAAGATAAATAATCTCAACAAAAATAAAATGAGTTGGCCCAATTGTTTGCTGTTTTGTTCAAAACTTAAAAGTTTGGGTTGACATCAAAACTCAACTCAAATTCAAGGTTGGCTTGAATTTTTAAGTTTCTTAACTTTTTCATCTTTACAAGGTAAGGGGACTTTTTTTTTGTTGCAGTGAACGAACATTTTTGACACTAACGTCTCAAACATTTGTCCGATTAAGTCCAAACTGGCTCTTATGAATCTACACCAAGAGATCTTTCTTTATTATTTCCCTTCAACAGTTCATATTTTACTCACTAGGGGGCGCTAACGGACAGTTTCCCATCCGTAACTTCCCAACCATAAGTCCAATTGTGTCTAAATTTAGCTCATATGAGTTGAAACAAGGACAGAAAGTTGACACTTGTTTTATTCCTGAGCTCAGAAAAACTAGTTAACTATATTTATCTTCATTATTGAGTCATTATGGGATCCGATCTCATAAAAGACTGCTGACTTCATAGAAATAGTTGAATTGAGTCAACACGGACTTTTTGAGTTTATTAATGAGTCACATTCGTTTTGAACGAGATAGCTTGTACAACGCAGGGGATTGGGGGATATATCCTTGCTGTTTGACACTGAAGTGAATCCAGACGCTCCATTATCTCCTGATTACCATCTCAAATGTAGATAACGCTTAATAAGGTCACGGCTTGTTGATAGAACTCACAGTTTGTCTGAGGTGCAGAGAGTCCATCTGGGTTTTGAGGAAGACAGATGTAGGTATTCTAACCTTTGACCTCGGCTAAGTCGCAGGGTCAGACGGCGGGAAAATTCCTTTTGTAATAAAATCAAAGTATTAAAATCATCCACCTCAAACGTATTCCTCTATACCTTCTATTCCTTCTCCACTAACTATAAACTTCGGCGTTTTCTCTCCTCCACTCTCTCTCTCCTCCACTCTCTCTCCCTCTCTTTCCATCCCTCCTTCCCTGCGGCCGTCTTTCACCACCGGCTGCCGTGTTTTCTCTGGGACGTTTCCTATCATTGTTCTTCAGTTTGCCGCACCATGCCTGGATGTTTCCTGGACCCGTCTCAGCCGGTACCCACGCCCATTCGTCTTAGAGCCACCTGGCAGCCCGGGGTAGCCTCTCAGCGTTTCCTCATCTGATACCGCTCCACGGGCCCAGGCCTTCTCACTCGCTCAGCCCCGTGGCCCGGGAACCTGCCCGGCTAATTAAAGGAAAACAAACTCTGTGCTCTCCACCCGGCTTTCTGCGAAACACCGCTTATTAAGGAGTACCAGTCAAACTTCATGATTCATTAAGAAGAGGAAGTCTGAGCAGACTGAGCTGATCGGTGAGTAATGGAGGGAGGGAGGGAGGGAGGAGGTGGGGGAGGGATCGGGAGTCTCATAGGAGGGTTTGTGTGTCTAACATCATTTAACAGTGTGAGGTGAGAGATCCAAATTCTTCTTAAATGGAGACCGGGTGGAATTAGTGTAATCTTGATTGTATAATTCCCCTCAATAAAAGTGGATTCATTCACTTAAACAGGAGAAAGCAGGCGTCACAAAGCGATTAAATGCCATAAAAAGGCCCGTAATTGGTTTAAAACTTGATTTTATACTATGAAAGCTTGTTTTGGTTTTTTTTGCTGTTAAATGTAGTTTCAATCCATTAAGCATTTTTTTTCCTGCATTACATTAAGAGGTTAAGACACTTTTTTTGGTTTTTATTAATGTTATTCCAAATTTTAGTTGATATGAACTTTTAACAGCAAAATTACACTTTTGATAAACCCCTTGTGTGATTGCAAATAAAAAATGGGAAATCTTTTGTAAGAGCTGTAAAGCTTATTTATTTTTCAAACAAACATTGTTTAACCACCATAAAAGTCAGATGTAACATCGCAGATATCTGAAGAACTATTTTCAGAACTGTGTACCGTGCGCTCGGATTGGTCCGTCTATAATGTTCTATTAATGACGAATGGTTCTGGATCCTGCTAATGATGGCGGACATGTTTTACTAGTTTATTCCACATGAGTGTTAAACTCAATAATGAAGATAAATACAGTATTCAAGTATTTTTTTTCCGAGCTCAGTAATAAAAACTGGACAGATGTCCTCGTGTTACTTTATATAAACTACATTAAGACAAGATTGAAGAGTTAAATATGACAAACACAAGTTAGATCTCCTCAAAGCGGTTCATAGGAAGTCAATTTGGACTTAATTGGACCAACGGTTATAACGTTACATTTTAAAAACAGCCTTTTTCCTAAAAATGCTCCACCTAGTGGTTAAAAGTGATAAATAAAACTTTTGGAGATAAAACTCCCTTCCTTGTGTTGGAAATATGCGACCTAACTTTTCCCAAAATCAATCCAGTTCTTCCTCGCTCTGATGTCTATGTGGGTATGAAATTCTAAAATGGTCCGTGAAACGGTTTTCGAGTTATTGCGTTACCACGAAGGGTCTTTAGCGGTGGACGCGGCGGCGGCGGCGGCAGCGGCGGCGATGACGATTCCATAATATCCTGATTTTTCAGGGATGTAATGAAAGAGGAGACGCACCAGTGTGAGTTTGAGTGCGTGCAGCATGTTACAGCGCATGACTGTGTGCGTCCTCCCTTCCTCCTCTCTCTCCGCTCCCCCAGCTTTCCTCAGTGTGATGTTTTGCTTTGGCTCTAATGAGTTCTAAGTGGCCAATACTTTCTTCTGCAGGAAACTCGTGTCAAACTAATTAACTTTTAATGAGAGGAAACCCACTGATTAGAGTGTTTTTCTTGGCAAACGGGCCTATTAATTTTGTTGGTTTGAGCAGGAGGGCTGAAATAAGGCCTCCGCCTCTCTCTCTCTCTCTCTCTCTCTCTCTCTCTCTCTCTCTCTCTCTCTCTCTCTCTCTCTCTCTCTCTCTCTCTCTCACAAACACACACACACAGCTCCTGCTCTCTGTTTGACCAGCTGCTGAAGCTTGGGGTTAAGTCCTCACACTCCTCCACCCAAGTTCACTCTCTCACTCTCTCACATTGTTGCCCAATGCTGCCCTCTAGTGCCTGAAACGGTTCAGACACAGAGAAGCGAGAAGAAAACCTGGAACATACTTTTTTGGAACTCCATGCATAAATTCGAGCTGCTCCTTCCTGAAACCCACCATAAAATGTCACCAATAGAAGATTCATATCCTGGACTAAACCATTTTAATTACATCGACTCCTCCTTTGGATATAGCATGTTTAAAAAAGAAATGCTGTTTTTATTTCATTAAGTTACATAATTCTGTTTTGTAAGTCCTCACAGGCTTTAATATGACAAAAATGAAAATCCTCCTTTTCCAATTGGACTTCCTCAATAGCCTTGGTTAAGGCCTCCTCCTCTTTGACCCGTGGTGTCCCTCAGGGCTCCGTCCTTGGTCCCTTACTCTTTAGCATATACATGCTGCTACTACAGACGGGTTCAGTCAAGCGGCCCACTTGTGGAAGACAAATAGCGACACAAATGTGCTGAACCAGACGGCTGAGCGGGACATTAATACGTCGGTGCCTGACCTTTCATGGCTTTGAACGTCAGGTGAAGGATTTTGAATCAGACATTCATGATCTGTGTGATGTCAGAGCTGCAGCCGTAAGGAGGTAATATTTCAACGGCCGACAAATTCTCATGATGGCGGGATCTTCTTTTTTACGAGTGCGTCTGTGAGTGCGTCTGTGAGTGCGTCTGTGAGTGCGTCTGTGAGTGCGTCTGTGAGTGCGTCTGTTCTTCAGCAGGATCAGCAGCGGGCCTGTTTCACTTGAATTCTCATATCAGAGTGGGTTTAACTGCCAATAGACCGGATTAGAAAGTACTAACATCATATTACGGCAGCATTTAGATCCAATGGGAGCGGAGCGCCGCTCTCTGCCACTCCGTGAAATCCCGAGTGGGAGCGTTTGATGAGTAGTTGGGAGTGGGCCTCTCAGAACCTGGAAAATGTGTCTGTTTCATCTCTCAATTACTGTCAAGCGTTCAGGTATTGATGTTCTACCTTTATCTGTCACAATATGGCTCAAGTTTGTTGAAGTGTCTGGGAATAAAGGCGAGCTAACAAGTCCAAAAGAGAAAGAGAGGGAGGGACGAGCAGGCCCAGCAGCTGGGGCGGTTTCAAAGCCGGGCCGAGCCCTTAAAGATGAAATTCATTTTTGTTTCAAGTTACACACCCGTCTCTCCTGATGAGGACTCTAGGGGTGAAGAGGGAGAGAGAGAGAGAGAGAGCGATGAAGAGAGAAAGAGGGAGAGGAAGAGAGAAAAATCTGTTTGATTTGTCAGAAGTTGTTTAATTTAATCTACAGCTGTCAGAACGCTGATGATCCAGACCTCATCACTGCCTTTTATCTGCCTGATTCCACCCCAGGCACCAGACACACACACACACACACACTCACACACACACACACACACACACACAAGTGAAAGTACAAAAGAGGAACACGTCATCCAGTATCAGATGTTGAACTCACAGTGACGCCACAGATACCTGACCGGTGTGTAGAACGGAGGAGAGAAAACCAAAAGGATGAAGAAAAAGAAGATAAGAGCATATAAAAGCAACAAAGTGAGTTTATAGGATCATTGTATGTGCATAAATGTGTAATTACACATTTATTACAGTGTATTAGAGTCCTCCCCTTCAGCTACACACAACAATAATAGAAAAACAAGAGTACGGTACAACCGACTCCATCTTCACTGGTAAGCTCTTCAGGGCATCTAGCTAACTGCTAAGCTAACATTTTAAAAACCATCATCTGTCTGGGTGTAATTTTCAAATGTTCTGTTTCATTGAATCACGTGTCGTTTTTTTTCACCATCCAAGTCCGTCTGCGGTCGTTTCTCCACCATCAGCTTGTCTTCTGCTGGAAATAAACCTCTCGCTCTCACACAGGTCCTGTCATCCAATCATCAGACCCTCGCCTCTGCACACATCATTCTTCTTTTCCCTCGTTTCCCACCAGGAGACCCTTCCACAGATGGACTTACACTTCTTTTGTGCGAGCTCGTGAAAGAGGAAATTAGAATTAGACACTCAGGAAACCCTGGCCAGAAGAAACGGGATCCCGCTGCTCCCCCAGGAGGTCTCAAATGCTCTTTTCCTCCCTCTGTCCTGGAGACAATCCTGAACTGAGAAACCTGTGGATCCTGGAGAGACCTACCTTCTTATTGAATGTGAGGACTTGGAAAAGCTACAATATGTCCAGAGCCCCCCGACAGAAGACCTCCAGACATCCAACGAACTTCCTCACTCCCTTTTTATTGTCTTGACTGCACTATTTTCTCTTTTTCATATCCTGCGTTTGATTTTCACCTCTCAGCTCACATTTATCGTCAGCCGCTCGAGGCTGGGATTAGGATAAGTCTCTAAAATACCTTCAGAACCGTCTGGTTTACGCATTTTGAAAATCACCCATCATTTTACGAGAACGCAAATTTTCTCGGAATCTCCATTTCCTATTTGGCTGCATCGGTATTCAGCTCCGAGGCGAGTCCAGATGCCCGTCAGACAGAACACAAGACTTTTCAAATGTCCAAATAGTAACTCTACATTCTGAAGCCACTTTATAAGTTTTAAGACACATTCTTCTACGACTGACTGGTGAGAACGAACCTTCAAATGCTGATTTCTACTAAAAAAGCCCCTTTGAAATACCTAAAGAGCAAAACAAACAAGTGCACCTGTGGATTTAGATTGTGTGCGCAAACCACATGATCAAAATGTAATCAATAAAAAAATGTTTTTAAAAAGAAGCTTTTCTGCAGACTTCTGCGCCTCTGCTGAAAAGAGTTATTTGTACTGCCTTCATTCTTAGCCGACTATCTTGCTGCTTCCTTTTTAAATAAACCTCCACATCTCCTCGCAGATGGATTAGCATCATCATTCATCAGTCTCAGCAGGGTCATCAGCCGCCACCACCACCAGTATCCAGACTCCACACCTTGCTGCTGCTGCTGCTGCTGAGACAACGTTTCAGAGGTCACACCGTTGGACTGAAGGTTATAAAGTTACTTTGCAACTTCCCTCGATGGGAAAGGACATGACATCAAAAAAAAATGCTTTCACAATTCAAAACAGGTGCAAGGTCATTTATTGGCCCCCAGTCGACCAAATCAAGACGAATGAAATACCAATAACTTGGTTTCAGAAGTTTTTCTTTTTACATTTTTAAAGTCGCCATGTCCTCTTCAAAATGTTCCAGACGACTTTAAGTGGAAGAGTTCAGCTATTAAAAAAAAGAAGGGGAAAAAACCATCCTTGTTTTATATTCGTCCCGTCATGGCCTCCATCGTAATCGAGATAAAAACATATCGTTACCATTTTACAATAAGAATACCTTTATAAAGAATATATGAATGATTTATAATTGGGTTATGACTTAGGTTGTTAACACTTAATAATGTTTATAAATAGCTTATAACGTAGCTCTCCATTTATCGATGCGGGTCACTATATGGCAACATGAAGTAAGCTTTACGGATAAGTGGGCTCACTATTTGGCAAGCGTCAGGTCTCTGATACACTTTATGTCTAACGATTCACAGCAGCTAATTAATGATTTGTAAATTGCTCACAACTTAATTAGTAAACTATGAACAACAATTTATAAATCTTTACGAAACTTATTGTGAAGTGGTACCAAATGTCTAAAAAGTAGTTAAGCAGAACTCTTTGAAGTACTGAGGAGGAGCATCATCTAAATAAAAAGTGTTTTCCTCTGCAGAAAAAAAAACATGTCTGAAAAGGGTTTTAATGCATCAACAACATAAAACATTAATATATTCGGGATGCTTTTGTTGCGTGGAGGTTTTGTTCCACTCAGAGTTTGGCTCTTACCTGATGTTTTACCGCCACCTAGAGTTCAAATGTGGTATTACAGCTTAAACAACTAATGACGCTTAAAACAGCATGACTCTATTCTGAGCGGTGGTTCTATTCTTTTTAAGAAAATATTCTCATTTATTTATCTAAATATATGAAGGACATGATATTGAAAACATGTCTCATTATTTGACAATCTGATCAGAACCATAAATTATCATTTAAAGAGGCTTCTTTAAAGGGACATACATATTTTAACCTTCACAGAGGCGAGGTGTTCCTCATACATCTAGAGGTTTGCTGGGGCTCCGCGGGGGGGTACGTGTGTTTATTTTGAATAAAAGGAGTTTATCATAATAAATGTATTTAAAAATAAAATGTTACAACCAGAAAGTCACATTTTAAACACATTTTTTCCATTTTCAATGTCCAGGATTAGGATTGTGTGATTTTTCATTTTTCATTTTTTCATCTCTAAATGCCAATTTTAGTCAAAAACCTGAGAATAAAGTCACAAGTCTGACATTATTTTCAGCTTTACTCTAAGTAAACGTCTAAAAAAAAAAGGGATTTTCACCATGTATTAAAGCACTTTGCACCATCGCAAAGTTTCGCTCTTGTCTTTATTCACTTTTCTTTTTTTTTTATAATTCAGGAAATGTTTCCATCAAAAACGGTTGAAAAACGGTACACCTTGTTTTAACAATCTGAGAAACACTGTACTGGAGGGCTGTTGTAATACATAAACTGTGTTTGTCCCGTATCTGCTCCTGAATAGTGAAGACAATATTGAAGTGTCTTGAAACAAAGACATTTAAAGCCTCTTTTTAAATCATAAATGCATATTTAAGAGGAAATTCACCAGCAGTGGGGGTTTTTTCATTCCCGTGACCTTTAACCTCTGGCCTCTGAGACCGAGCTTATCTGTGTGAGTTTTATTAAAGCCTTTACAAGGATGAGAGTTTCATATCGTGACCCTGGGATGTTCTGTTTCTCTAAAGTGTCCGTTTATCTTCTCCACCCACTCTGCCCTGCCTGCCCTCGCTTCTTCCCCTCTTCTTCTCACTTCCTTCTGCTCTGAACTGTTGACCCCAAGTACTTAAACTCCTGCCCCTTCTTCACCTCTCCTCCTTCATCCTCACCGTTCCTCCTGCCTCCCTTTAATTCACACTCATGTATTCTGACCTTCATTCTTCTTCTCTCCAGCGCATACCTCCACCTCTCCTGGTTTTTTCTTCCTCTTCTTCACAATGTCAGGTGCGAACTGCCTTTATTTAGTCTCCTGTTGGAAGTGTCTTCACTCCCCTCGTGCATCAAAGAGCCACGAGACGCCATGAATATGAGATTGATAACCCAGCACTCACCATTTGTTCCTTGTCAAAATCATTCAGATCTTTTGATTTGCCCATTTTTCTCCTGCTTCAAACATATCAGCTTCAAGAACAAAAAATATCCGCCTGCTTCTTTATACAGAATGTTCAAACCAGCTGACAGGGGTCACTGTAACGAGATAATCAATAACAGTGACTACAAACATAGTTTTAGAAGGTATTGATTGTTATAAAGGAGATTAATCCTCTCATAAATGCCCTTCTGTATCTAATAATGATCATTTTCCCTGCAGACACAAACCAACTCTAGAGAATTAAACATCATGTCTCTGTTTCAACAAGATGCTTTTACTTCCCACATTTAAATACAGTTATATTACTTTATGATGCGTTAGAAATCAATAGTTGCCACATAATTAGAAGCATTGAGAGTCTAACAACATATACGATGATGTTAATGAATCATGGTTTGGAAGATAAGCGAACCTACTGATTTAAAGTGTGTAATTGTGCTTAAAGAAAGATAACGAGCACTTTTAGCATCTTCACTGCTGCGTTTCCAATATTCTGTTGAGTGTTTGTTACAGAACCGCAGGAATGTTTATTATTTACGCTGCTATAAACTATAAAACTGATACCCCTATTCAGCTCTCCATTCACTTGCACTCTGAAATGACGGTCGAACATTGCCAGCTGTTAAACATCTGCTCCAGGGAATGTAATCGTAGAAAATCTAGGGCTTAAGGAGGCTCCTCTCCGGCTGAGTGAGATGGTGATGAACACCTAGCAGTAAAAAAATAAAAACAGTCCAATCTGTCCAGCTGTACAATATAATCAGCTGTTAATTTCTTGTGTTGCTAGTTGTATTTTTTTCATTGTAGGACAAAAAAAGGTCTGAGATCTTATGGAAAGAAGGGGACTGGTGAAATAATAGGAGTTACCATTTTCTACCACTGCGTGTCGCTGTTGCTCTGCGTGACTCTCTCGTCCTCTAACCTCCGGCGTAAGAGCTCCTCCATCTCCCCTTAGTCGTGACTGGACTCCAGATGAATATTTGACATTTCTCAGCTCCCCTTGAGATGCATCATGTATACAGTAGAGCCTGAACAGTCTTAACAACCCGGATGTTATCAAATGCAATACATCACATTTACTATCTGTGCTGTGTATTTATAAAATACATAACATACATGTTAATTAAGGCACATCTGAAATGAAAAGCAGCTGCGCAGGAGTAAGTATCCCCTCCGTTCCAATGAAAATAAAATTCAGATGTAGCATTGGCAGTCCTGCTCCTCCTTTTATTTTAGTCAAGCTGGCCGTAGAGATAGAACAACACCGCTCCAATGGATGGTTCGTCCCTTCAAAATAAATGCACCGTTCTTCTTCGTTAGTGTCTATTTAACTACTCAAACACTGCAGGAGAAATGTGTGTTTTGATGGAACGTTTGGGGGGTTAGGTAGAGACCAAAACCTGCACTATTAAGAGTCACCACTGTCTGTATTGGTCCACGCTACATGGAGTCAAAACGACACGGATGAATGTGTTAAACACTTTATCCTACTACTTTATACTAAGACTGAGTTGCTGTAACTCTTTCAATAGTCGGAATTTTACACTAGTCAACACAGATTGATGTTCAGTTTACAAAACACTAGTGTGTAGTGTTCAGATAAAGAAACCTTAAAATGTATTCATATTTTAAAAGTACAGCATGGAGTCCATTCAGGATACGTAATTCCATTCCAATCATTCGACCTGGATTATAATAGAGAGAAAAAGGCAAGAGAACATTATCTAGAACAGCCATGTGCTCATTCTGTAAGAACAGAGTTTACTCACTCCTACACCCTGGGGACATAAGGAATTATAACAAGGTGAAAAAAAAATAGCTAGGAAGAGCGATTGTCTCTTCACTCAGAGAACACTGGTTATAATGTGATTTTTTTTCTGGGGCTTTTAATTAGCTGAGCAATAATAACTGGCTGAACTCTAAAGAGATCTGCTTTGTCAATTAAACCAAAGCAGTTGAAGTTAGCAGTCGAGTTGAAATAACACATTCTGGGGAGTAAAATGAGCTCAGGAATGTATGAAATGAAAGTTCTACACTTATTATACTGTGTTCAAAATCTGTTCACGCGAATATGGGTCAGGCCCACAGAGAATGTGAATACTCTAAGCAAAAAGATCAGATTTGAAAGAAAAAAAACATAAATAAAATAGTTCTCTCACTTTCCACTATAGTGTGACTACTGCCTCAGTCATTCGCGCGAACAAGGCGAAACACCGAATGTACAGAAACGAACTTTCGACTTTTTCTTTCAGTTTTCAAGTATAGTCAAAGTAAACATCATTTCCGCTTTGTTTTCGTTGTGGAGATCACAGACACATCTGAAAAAGAGTCACAGTGACTCTGCGTCCACACGGACCGACAAGATTCCTTAAGTTCCACATCAACGTCCTACCGAGGGTCCAGTAGTGTGACGTTCCGGGATTTTCAACGCCGGTTGGCTTTCGTGTCACATCATCACGAGAATGCTGCTGGAAAACACTCAGTAAGCGTAGCGTCGCCCTAAGAAAATTCGCGAGTACTCGCCGCTTTTGCATTGACTTTGTATATAACAGCATCGCGCGAAGAATTCGCGTCACGTTCGGCTCGAACGCAGCCTCAGGTTCGCCCACGGCGCCTTAATTTGAAAGTCAAAACCGGAAACACACACAGTTACGCTGAATTTGATAGTAACGTCCCCTGCGCTCCGCACTCTACGTTTGTACGGAGGGTGTGTGCCAAACGTGTACGCGTGTGTGTTTGCGTGTGTGTGTGTGTAAACACAGCTCGGTGGGCTCGTGCTATGAGGTCTGGCCGCCGCAGAAGCTCAGAGGTTGAATTGTGAGCTCAGATGAGGACATGGCAGCGGAGTCGACCCGGAGATTCACCAAGAACCTGCTCAAACCGGGGAGCGCGGCGGAGATACGACAGACGGCGTGCAACGCCGTCAGACTGTCCGCAGTGACGGTGAGTAGCCAGGAATGAATAGTAAAAACATGGTGGTGGCGGAAAAACGCAGCACCACCTGTGGGCCCTAACCTTTTTTATATATATATATATTTTTTACTGCTGAACAGCTTTGCATCTGGAAACCTCTGCACCAGCACTCCTCTCCTGCAGACCTAAATGCATCAGTCTGCAGAGGATGTGCACAAGCGGAGCGGCGCACAAGTATGTGTCCATCGATCCCGCGCGGAGGGACAATTCATTAGGTGTAAATAGATAATGCGCCAAGAATCCCCACATTTCTTGGCCATAACCCGTTTATTGGCTGGTAACGTGGCTATAAAGTCCTAGAGCCTATCACATCCCCCTGTGGGTTGGAGTTAATACCAACGTGGATGTGTGGAGTTTATGAAATGCAGTGAGAAAAAAAAGAGGAAGGTTCGGTAGTAGGAGATTGGGATGCGGCCCGACACAGACAGAGGTTCGCATCTGGTGCGCAGAGAATCCGGGAAAGATGGAGGGAGCTGAATCCTCCGCTGTTCATCATCCGTATATCTTGAATATACTCTCTGATACCTGTTGTCTAGTGGATGTTTTGTGATTCGTAAAGAGAGGATTTGATTGTGTTGTAATCTAAGTGGGAAGGGAAAGAGAAAAAAAATCGGCCACAAGCGCACATATGCGCGCGCGCGCAAGATGGAGAAGCATTTTGTGGTTTTTGTTTGATGATGTCCTTTTGATTCATCTGACAGAGGACAAATCCTCCAGTCTTACATCTGCGTGCTCTTCCATTCTGAGGAGATTATTGTAGAGAAAGGTCACTCCAATCCACCGGACTCCCCCCTCCACGCCGCTGCTCTTCATCCTCCTCACTCTGGTGTCAGTGTGTCAGTGGGGCACCTAGTCGTCAGCGCGCGCGGAGAGCTGATTGGCATAAAGAGGGAAAATATACTATTACTAGGATTTATTTTTCTGTTCCAATGGAGGGCAAGGTTGAGGGAATTCCGTGTATTTCTAAAAGGAAAATATACATTTTAGGAATTTGTGAATAATCTGAGTGGATTTAAGAGAAATTTGGAGTAAAGCTTTTCTGACAGTTTGTATTTGTCATGTCAACAAATGGGCTACAACTTTACAGTGCATTGATTGTTTGACTGGTGTGTCGGTATCATTGAGGACACTGATTAAAGAATTATTCTGCATCAATCACAGATTTTTCTGTCATGAATATTTAAATTTACAGTAAAAAAAGAAAGAAAGTCAGAATTCACCCAGAACACGTCACCGTTTCACACAAGTGGTTTCAAGCCGGGGGGAAACTGAAACAGAAACCAACAGCGATGCTTTAACGTTTGTATGCAGGTATAAGAAGGATAGACCTTCATGCCACCGACTGGTTTGACCCAGTTCTTTTCTAAGTCTTGAAAAAGTTTCTAAACTTGAAAAAACACAAAAAAAAACTATAAATAATGGCTTAAAGTCATTCTGTGTTCTGAAACGGTGGGGGGGGGGGGAGTGGGATGGATGGAGAGAAGAGTGAGCATGTGTGTAAATGTGCTGGTGTGATGCTCGGGTTAAGTGGGTGTCTAAATGTCCACAGGCGTTGTGTGTGCGTGTGTGTGGATGTTTTTTTTTTGTGTGTTAATGCAAAGCCTTTTGTCGGGGAAAGAAAGCGGGTCAGCAGAATCCGACCCTGTGGCCCAACAAGTCGCTGAAGCGTGAGCCTCTTTCCCGCTCTCCCATTCTCTCTCTCTCTCTCTCTCTCTCTCTCTCTCTCTCTTTTTTCATAGTAGCCAGTTTTTGTTTCTCTATTCACTGAAACTGAAAGTCACTCGCCTCCCTCTACCTCTTCTCCGCACGGCCTCTTCATCGATATATATTCTCCTCTTTTTTGTGTTCAGACAGTTTTATCCTCCGTCTCCTGCTAGCTTCTCCGCTCCACCCCCCAGCTTTTACCAACGTCCGGTTTGAATGTGTGTTTTGTTGTTGGTGTGTCATACGTGATAAAAGTTCCCCCCCGGCAGCATTTTCCTCTGATGGACTGTCTGTGAAAGCATTCACTGCCTCTGTGTCTCATAGTGCTCATCCCAGTCTTCCTCAAATATGCAGGGGGGGTGATGGAGTAGATAGATGCAGGAATCCAGGATGGAGTAGAGTCGAGGTGAGGAGAGAGTCTGTTTGTTTTCTGGTTTCTTCATCAGTCCGTGATCTCCAGCGTGAGCTGGAGTGATTTTCAGCTGAGTGTGAAGGGGCTGGTATGCTCCTCCACATCTGGGGCAATGGTTATCTCCCTGGAAATGATCGCCCCCTCCTGGTTGAGGCCGAGTTGCTGCCTGAAGCGAAGGGGTTTAATTATATCGGTGTCTTGTTCCCCAGTGGCGGTAAAATGGGCCGCGAGGCGGACAGGTGGTTCGGTGCACCATGAGCGGTGATGTAGGAGTTGTAATCGGGCCGCTGTGATGAGGAGAGAGCTGGGTGAGGGTTGGATCTACATTCCACAGGTGAGGGTTGGACCTGCATTCCAAGCCTCACCTGTGGTCATGAGGGCTGAAGCGCTCAGCCTTAGAGATAAGGAGAGGAGCTCAGACATCCAGAGGGAGCGGGAAGGGAGGCGGTCCTGGTATTTGATTAGGAGGCCTCTCTTTTAAGGGTTTTTCAGGCAGTTCCAACTGGGAGGAGAACACGGGTTGGACCCAGAACCCAGAGTATATGTCTCATCCGGCCTGGGAAAACCTCTGGATCCCCCCCACGGATGAGCTGGAGAGTGTTGCTGGCGAGAGGAAGCAACTCTATTGTGGAATACTCTACTTAGCCTTCCCGGATAAACGGAAGAAAACCGATGGAAGAACAAAAATGGAGGGATGACAGATTCCAGAACCACCTGATGATTAATTGTGATTTATAAATAACAAACTGAAAAAAAAAAATCTGCTGAAAGTTAAAAATGTTTGTGTATCACAAAGAAAAATGATATTTTTCAATATGTTACAACTCCAGTTTAATACACAGAATAATGCAGTTTTTCCAATATTCCTGAAACACAGAATGTGACTCAAACTCACAAACAAACATTTTGACACCCGTTGGGTGAGCTCATTTGTCACGACGGTGAAACGTGAGCGGCGAATCCGAGCAGACACAAGCGTCGCTCTTGTTGTGGCTGGCTATCTGGAGGGTGTAACCACAGAACAGACCCGGCCCGGAGGACGCCAACCACACCGACCGCACTGCCAGACGCTCCGGCCAACATTCCCAACCCGCCGTCTCCGCTGCAGCTCCGAGTGTGTGTTTGTCCCGGAGCTCACAGCCTGTTTACTGGTTAAGGTCAAACACACACTGGTATGTTCTCTGATGTGGCGTCCTAATGTTTGGTGCCGTGTCGTCATGCCGCCATCATGGCACCGTTTTCATGCCTCCACACATATTGACTGTTTTTGGTTCCTGCTCCGAATCTCTTTCCAAGAGTTTTCCATGTCAGTACAAAGCCGTGTCTGTTATCCAGTCAAAGAGATAATCTCGTTATAATCTCTAACGTTAGAGTTGCGTCAAACCCTGATTGGGTTTACAAACCAATGCATCATTTTTTTTACCCTCCTGCCGCTGCTGCTGAACATTTTCCAAAAGAAAACCATGAATAAAGAGTTTTTCCCTGCAACTGGTTTTTATCACCACGCCAGCTAAAAGCTAATGTCGTTATTGATTAAATATTTACCATTATCTTTGCATAATTTATACATAATATCTGCCCAACAACCCAAAACCCCTAAAATATGATTTTATGATGATATAATGGCTCACATTATTACTTTAACATCATAAATTGTCACTTATGGATGCTGCTGAGCTCAGTTGTGTTGTTGTTTTTCTTTGCGGCGCAGACACAAACTCTCTATCCCAACAGTCCCAAAACCCCAAAATAGGAAATAAACAACACTACAAAATGTAATTTATGATGATATAATTCCTCGCATTACTTCTTTTGCGTCATATATTATAACATAAAGATGTTGCTGAGCTTCAGTTGTGTTTCTTTGCGGCGCAGACACAACCTCTCTTTGCATGTGGTTTATTCTTCATACACATCAATCCGAAATACTTCCAAAAAAGCGGATGATGATCCACTTCGAGGGACGAGCCCTTCATCCTGTACTCCTCATTTTCGTTTGGACCATAAATAATCTATGTAAGTCGCCGGGACTGCATCAAAGGAAATTTGCACAGTCAGCAACAGCTGTGATTGGTCAAGAAGTATTTAACAGCGTTTCATTTCTTCCGCGGCGGAGGGTTGTATGGGCGAAGCATTTTAAAAGTCAGCTATGTTAATTTAAAGGTCCAGTTTGTAAAATGTAGGGCTATCTCTTTGAATAAGTGAAATATAATATTCATAACTATGGTCTTAGGTGTCATACCAGCTGAAAATGGAAGATGTTTTATTTCAATAGTAGCTTTTTCATCAAGAGCAGGTTCTGGTTCTCATATGTTGGCTGACATCTTTGTTTGGTCGCCTGGATGGAGAGTTGTTGTGGAAAAAACATTTTTGTGTTTTGACTAATGGAGGATCATACGTATTATTTCGTATAAAAACGTAACGGAGTGCCGAACCTCGCCGTCAAAGCAAACATGAAGACTGGTGAAAGGTTTAGAGGTCAACCACACAGGGAAGGAGGCTGACAGCTCTGACCATGAGCTTCAGAGCGGCCCAACGCCGCCCAAACCTCAACGCCTCCTGGGATCATGGACCCAATTTTTTCTCCCGTGGCGGGATCACTCCAGAACCGGTAGCATTAGTGGGCCGCTGAGTTGATTTCCCTGGGTGAGCTGGAAGGACCTCACTTGTTTCGGTCTCAACGTTCTCAGAGTCGGGTCCTCATGCTTTTCATTTTTGACGGCTAGGATTAGAGGTAAACCGCTGCATCCTCTCGTTCCCTGCTGGTCGCATTTCCTCCTCAGCGGTGCGACGCGGGCGCCTCGGGCTTTGGCTTAGAAAAGATTCAAGGGTAGGGAAAGAGAGGGAGAGAGCTCACATTAGTCTCTCCTCCTGAGGAGGTATCGGTCGAGCACCGGCATCAGTCCGGGTCTCCGAGATACAGAAGGCCACCGAACTCTGATACGTCACTGCTAGATGCCACTACATTTTTACGCTCTAGTCCTTTAATTGTCAGAAGGACAACATTGTGATGGAGATTAAATTGCGATGAATTGTGCAGCCCTACCAGGGGTCCATCATGCCCTCCTCCATCTCCCAAATTTTCAGGAAATTTTCAACACAACTGACGTCGTGCAAGGAATGATGAAATGTGCAAAAGTGTGTCAGAGAAATTACTGGAGGCTGAGATTGTAGACAGTTAAAAAAAAAAAAAAAAAGCCTAATTCACTTCTTGTCTAGAAAACATCTGAAGGGTCCAAACGAGGAACAGGACAGGAAAAGATACAATTTGCACATATTTGTGTATTTTCAATGGGTGCTGTGACTGAAAAAAGGTTGAGGAACTGTTCTGAACTACTTGCATAAGAGTTTTGTTCTCCGGCTTCAACACTAGATGTGAAAGCACTCTTCTCATGCTGCAGTGTTTAGTGAGAAGGTCACACTTGGGTGAGAGTTCGAATGCTTCTCCTTCCTGTGGTTTTTCACATTTTTTTAACGTCGACCAAAGCGTGCGCTGGATGTTCTTAAATATTAAAGAAGAACATATCTCATTCCGTCCTCTTCTTTTATACTCCCTGTGAAGATCTATTCCCATTTGTGGTATTTTTGATCTCAATCCTGATAAATTCTTCTTTTTTCTCTGGAATTTGGACAATGGTCACATTGGATCCATTTGCTTTTAGTTCATCGGTGTTTGTGTCGGCCTGTATTTCCCGCTGTCCCTGGGTTATTCCAGTCATGTTGTGCAAGGCTGCTCTTCCAGTAAAATACCACTGCTGGGCACGTCTGTCTGTCTGGAGCTGAAATGTGTGCCAGACAATGTGGAGCAGCAGTTTTTTTGTTGGTGGGGGGACGTCTGCCCGCTGGGCCCCACTGATGTGTTGCGGCTGGAGTGTTCGTCTGTTGGGGGACATGCTGTCAGACTTTGCGCTCACTCTTCATGACACATCATGTCAGCTGCCTTGGGTGAATCGTGCGAGACTGCTGACCTGTCTGCTCGCCCCGGAACATGAATATCAGACTGTTTAGTGCCTGTATGTCAGTGTGGTGCTAAAAGTTGCAATGCAATCCTGCAGGGTGCTTTTGGGTTTTAGCGGTTTGACATCTGTAGCAGTGTGCTGTTATGTTTCAGGCGGAGACTCGTCAGGGACTCTCTAGTCATTTCTAACACCATCTAGTACTTTCAGTACCAGTGTGACTGGTAATGCTGAAAATCAGTGGTCTCGGAGGAACCGCTTAGATTACCAGTAATTAGATTACCCTACTGAAGCGTAAGCTAATGCCTACGTCCGTCGCCATGGCAACAGAGAAAGGTCATTTTTGCTATGAAATTCTAACAGTCCTGTCACTCCTAGTATCCCCCCCCCCCACCCCCACCCCCCGCGCCTTCCAGTTCATTTCCTTTCATTTCATCTATTATTCCCCTGCTTCATTTCATAATTACATTTTTTGAGCTGCTGATATTCTGTTAACTCAGTTTTAATAGGTTTTATGTCATAATCCACCACAGTCATTTGTAAAAACACAACACAACAAATGGACCATGATCCATGTGTAGGTCCACCTCGAATCCGTCATTATATCCCTCAAAAATCAAGGTCATTGCCGCAGGGTCCGCATCCGCATCCGTCGTCTTAACGCAAAAACTCAAACTTCATTTCACGAGTCAATCTGAAATTCTATTATTTCATAGACCTTAGTGTGAGGAAGTACTGGATTGATTTTGGGAAAGGTCAGTTGAATTTTCTCCAAAATTTTCAGGCTAAAATTTCTCAACCGTCGGAATTAGTCCAAATTTGTTGCCTATGATCCGACTGCAGGAGATTAATCTTAAATATATCATATTTTACTCTAATAGTTCATATTTTACCCACTAAGGGGAGTTTTTTTTTTTTTAAATACTGTTTTTCCGACATAACTTCCTAAGAAAATTGAAAATACTGGCATATATTCAGTCTGATTTGTGTACAAGGTGCTGGATTGGGCCGGCATCATTTAGAAAAGTGAAAAGTCCTGCTAAGCATTAAGCAGTTTCTCATACTCGGCTTTTTAGTTTTTATAAAATCCAAACTATTGGCCCGATTTAGTCCACATTTACAAAAAAACACAGTTTTCTTGGACCTAGCTTCCTAACTGTCGGTCCAGTAGGGACGGTTTGAGATTTTTCACCAGTCACATTTCCTGAGCCGCTGATTCCAGGCTCTTCTTTCGATTGTTTCTGTCAACCGACACTTCAACTGCATTTCAAACACCCACTTCAACTTTCATCCCCTCAAGTGTTTTCTTTCATTGTATTTATCTGTGCGATGACAAGGCCCGGACTGTATCCCGGCATCTTTTTCTATATCCGGACAGGGACTCGGGTGGAGCTGGAGCCAGAGGCTAGCTCATAATTGGGTTGGGCGTCACCGGTCTTATCGTTTTAGTGGACCAGGCCATAAATAGGGGAAGTATAAGAAGTAAAAGAGAGAGATACAGCAGATCTGTCTCTCCTCCCAGAGGAGTTCTCACAGCAGCCGACTTGTCCTCTTGTGAACTTTGGTCTATATCGTTTTCAAATGCAGCGTTTGCAGAGATCTGCTGCTGTTTCCGCTGCAGCATCCACATGTTTGAGTTTACATACATGCACTTGTGCTTGTATGTCTTTTTTTCTATATTCAGAAGTTTTGCACGCCAGCAACTTTTCAGGTCCCAGTGGAAATTCATCCAAGCGTTCCAGTTCTGAAGGGAGCTGGTTCTCAGCACCCCGGGACCAAAAGCCGTACCGACGTCAACATCTCTGTGGAGTCAAAATATGAAGCTGCTTCAGGAATCAACAGAGGCAACGTTCCCTCGTCTGCTAACGGTTGTTCCATTACGTAAGCTGGGGTTTTAAAAAAAAACAAAAAAACGTTCCAGAGTTAATTGTATAATCATAAAAATAAGGAAGAACAGACGATCTCCCAGCAAGACCGCTCCAAAAAAACAAAACAGCCTTTGCCTTTTTCTGCCTCCATAATGGGACTTTATTTGGCAGATTTATGAACAGGTTTTATAGTGGGGGGGTTGATTTTGTACGGAATGCTCTGAAACAATTGTCACTTTGAACTGAACTGAAAAAAATGGTAAAACTTTTTTTTTTTTTAGTTTATCTGAAATTATTTAAGATTTGGGGAAAAACTTTTCCTTTAGTTAAATGTACAAAAAAATGTCCAATTTTCTTTTTCACTTTGTCTCAAACTTTACAGTTTAGTTGACCTGCCAACAACTATAAATGAGAAACACACACACAAACAAACACACACACACACACACACACACAGAGTTTAAAACACCCTACTGTAAAAAGAGAGAATTTGCTGATGAATTTTTAAAAAAAAATGCTTCAACTGGTAAAATTAAGTATTTTCAACATAAATGATTTAAGTTGGAAGTGAAACCCATTAATCATGTGAATCATGTGACTCATGTGAATGGTGTGAATCCTCTGGTTTGAGCTGAAATGACTACTTCTGCATGAGTACTGCTTTTAATTCTTTTCGAAAAGAGAGGTTACTTGCTTTTGAGGCAAATTGAAGAAAACAGATTTAAACTGGAAACCATGAAAGTCCATTAGAGGAAATGTAAAAATGTAATTTTCTTTCATGTCGAATCGTGCACATATTCTACGTGTTAAAGCGATAACTCAAAAACTATTTCATGTCTCATTTCCACATTTTACCCCCACATAGACTTTAGTGCGACGAACAACTGGAATAATTTTGGGAGACGTCAGTTTTATACTTTCATCACTAGGGGGAGCTAGTGAGGGGGAAAAAAAAACGCTTTTTTTTTTAAGACGTAACTTCCTAATTGTTGGTTTGCTTTAGTCCAAATTTGGTTCACATGAATCTACTCAAGGAGATATATCTTGCATTTATCATATTTTACTATAATAGTTACATTTTTAGTCAGTGAGGCAGTTTTTTTTTTTTTTAACGGACATAACCTCCTAACCGATAGTTCAGCATGGACTGTTTGAGGGGAATTGCTTGCACAACGCAGGGGACTGGAGGCTTTTCACGGTGCCTTTATTACAGTGTAGACACACTAACTAAATTACTGATGCCTGGACTTAATCACGTCGGCTCTTGCTCAGCAGATACACTTTCTGTCAGGAGTCAAAACACCGACGGTGTCAGAGCGATCACACCTCGACTCTCTTCTCCGCCTCAGCTTGTGTGAGTGTCGTACGTTATACTCAGTACAGTATGTTTCCAACCAGGGTGTGAAATCAACACTTCCGAGCTCATGCCGTGAGACAGGACGTCGTCTCTCTTTCTCACACACACACATGCACACATGCACACACACACACACACACACACACACACCATGTTTTTTGTGTGCAGCCTTTCTGAGAAGTTATGCCGTACACTTCATCATACCGTGGTCGTGCATTTCAGCCTAAATGTGTGTACATGTGTGTACATGTGTGTACATGTGTATAAATACGTGTACATATGGCTCCGGAGGTTTCATCACTGGGGTGACTAATACTTTATCAAACCTTGTCAAACTTCTCCTCACTCTGTGTTCTTCCTCCTTCCTTTTACGGTATAGACATACTGTATGTATGTATATACTGTATATACATTTACTCAAGTACTCTACCTTAGTACACATCTGAGGTAAGTGTACTTTACATGAGTATTTCCATTTTCTGACTACATGTCAGCAGGAAATATGGAACTTTGTACTCCAGCACTTTTGTTTGAAAGCTGTACTTACTTTTTAATTTATGGATCTCCAAGTATCCATCATCCATCCATCCATTCATCCATCCATCCATCCATTCATCCATCCATCCATTCATCCATTCATCCATCCATCCATCCATCCATTCATCCATCCATCCATCAATTCATACATCCATCCATCCATACATCCATCCATCCATCCATACATCCATCCATCCATCCATCCAATCATCCATCTATCCATCCATCCATCCATCCAACCATCTGTCTCTCCATACATCCATCCATCTGTCTCTCCATCCATCCATCCATTTTTCTTTAATTCAGAATGAGGTAGAAACAGGCTAAGGGTTTTTTTTTATGAGTTGAGAAAATCCTCCTACTTTTCAGATGAACCAACTATCTTAAAGCTGAAATAATCTCAGACGTATTGAAAGAAGACTTTTTAAGCGATATACAGAGAGAGTCTCTTACAGGAGAGTGATGCTATAGAAAAGGTTATTATGACTATACCCAACATCTTAAAGTAGTAACTTAGGTTACTTCATACCTTTAACATCTACAGCAGTAACAATGTTCTGAGTACTTTTATACTTTAAGTGTAATTTGCTGATAATACTTAGATAGAGTTTGTACATAATACATACATACATAATACAATAATATCAGTCTTATTTTTTATTATATTTGTATTATATAAAATAAAATATATACATATATATATGTTTCAGCCAATGTTTTGGCTATTAAGCCTTCGTCTGAGCAAGAGGAGGATGTGATGGGGATCAAGCAGTTTGTAGCGGGTTCTATACAGTTGGCCTGTGATGTCACAAAGTGAGGATAAAAATGATCAAAGGATAAAAGGATCAAAGTAATAGATGAAAAGGAAGCGCTATAGCGCAATCGGCCTTTGAGGTTATAAGCGTAAAATGATAAAAGCGAATGGGGATTAGGCGATGGGAAAACAGGAAGTGCTGTGCGATTGGTTCCAGTAGGTGTGACCTGAGGTCACCGAGGCCCCTGGTCCATAGTTCTGTTTGAATGTAGAGAATCTGTAGCGAACTAATATCCCCCCGGGGGCCGATAAAGTATTTCTGACTCTGATAAGGTTTTAAATACCGAGCGTTTACTTGTATTGCGTATAAATCTTTTCCCAGGGTGGTATTAGTTTTTTTACTCAAGTAGGGGATCCGAACTCTTCATCCTTCGTTCGTGTATATGCGAGAATCTTAACAGCAGCTAATCCTCGTCTCCATAAAAGTTTCTTTCTTGCTCTTACGTCGTGAGTAATGCTTTGCAGCGTGTGTGTGTTTATACATCCAGTCAAGCCAATGGACAGAGAGGGATTTGCGGAGATGAATAGCCCCCTGACATTTGTTATGACTGAGCCGAAGCCGACTCGGCCGGGTCTGCGTGACGACAGTAGGACCGTTCGCCACCAGGCCCTGGTGAGCATCGCTCCTCATCTTCTCAATGACTCATTGATGAAGGACAGAGAGAAAGAGAAAAGAAAAAACAAAAACTGTCCCTGTCACTTGTGACTCTCCGGCTGAATTCGCCCACTGTTATGATGGCGGCGCAGTGATCTCAGCGGTTTACCCGCCACTACTGGAGCAACAGGAATCACATATTTCTTTTCGAACCTACAATTCAACCGCTATTTATTATTGGATCGCATTAGAAGAAGAAACGTCTGTTTAGTCTAGAGGGAACTGGATGGAGGGAAAGTCCGCCACTGTGTGTATATACGAGCGTTCGTGAGATATGAGAGGAGGTGAGAGGAGGTGAGAGGGGTCCCGGCGCTCTTGGCTTTGTGTTGACAATAGGCTCTTTGGAGGAGCTTCACAGCCAGACGACTGTTCCATTCAGCATCAGCTGACCAGGCCTCCCTGGAGCTTAACTTTTATCCTCCACTAAAGCCCTCCATCCAGCCTCACCTCCCTCCCCTCTACCTTAATACACACCATGTCTACTTGTCCATCCAGGCCCTTTCCACGGCCCCCCGGGAGTGGGCGAGTTGGAGGGGGGGGGGTCCACTTCACATACTGGACTAAGAATAGTGCAGCAGCTCTCGACGACTGAATTGCAGTGTTGTGTCTACTCTTCACTCCGCATTCCAGAGTAGGAGGCCTGAATGTGCTGCAGTCATTACCGTCCGACCCCATGCCCTGCCGCGCCGGCCCTGTTGTATCCGCGCTCACACACTCTGTGGCGGTCATGTGTTTTGTGCACATTCCCTGGGGGAAAGGAACAGGACTGATCTAATCAAGCGTCGGAGAAGCAGGATGTGAAGTAAACGTGTCCACCGGCTGTTCCAGAAGTCCAAAAATCTCACAAAAGAACATTTTTCGTTAAACGCTTGAATCCCCTGAGATCTTTTTGGGCATTTCCTCCCCTGATTCCTTCCGCCGTCTTTGATCAACCTAATTATCTCCTCTAGTCAAAACTGTCTGATCAGCTGAGAGTCAAACTGAGCAGGGACAGAAAGAAGCAGCCGCTGTTCAAACTCTTCTTCTCCACATCCCTTCCATTCAGCAAACTCAAAATGCGACGTGTAAACTCAGCCATATGTCTGGGCTCCAGTAAAAAAAACTAACAGGACAGACAGTTTTCACACGCAGATAATGTCTTGAGTAGGAAGCAAGGCGGCGTGGCTGGCAGAACTTTGGCTCATTGCACGAGATGAGTTGAATAAAGTCATATATAAGAAGACGTTTAAAATCCGGACCAGCTATGAAAACACTGCGGGATCAGGATTTGGGCACCACCTTCGAAGATGGCGAATGGAACAGATTATGGGGGTACTAAACGGGTCTCCAGAGACATCAGAATATGACTAGTTCAATATATGACTTCTGGATTTTATTGGTACCCCTGTAAGTCACTCAGACCGGTTCTGAAAGGAACACCAGACTGCTGGAGGGGTAATGAGGAGGTTTGGCGACCTTTTTGGACCGGAGTCCAGAGGAGATTAAACGTTTTGTCCTGTTGTATACATAAAAACTTCTCACAAACCGGAGGGACTGGAGCCGAGACTTCTATTGTGACTGGCAAGCAAATGATATCGAAAAAGACGGAAAGCGCTGGAGGGGCCCGTCACTGCAGGATCGGATCTCAGAACTGGGCAAGGGTGGCAGCTTTCGAGAGAATATCCTATAGCCTAATAAATCGAATAGAAGAATACATTGATCAAGCCTACGTTGTCCTTCCTGACAGTAAGGGTATATCCTCTAAAAGCCCCCAATCCCCTCCCCTCATACAAGAACTCCCACTGATAATTGTGATTTTCCCGATTTGTAGCAAAGGCTAGCAATCAAAACTGCTGACATGACACATTTAACAAACTCTCTATGGATCGACCATTTGTTCAGATTCGCTGAGCCTTAGTCAGGCTTAAAAACCTTAGTCAGGCTTAAAAACCTTAGTCAGGCTTAAAAACCTTAGTCAGGCTTGTGATAGCCTTCTCTAAGATTTGCACCAATGCAGGTTAAAAGAAGGTGTTTTTCTTCCAGGGACCAGCTTTTCACCTTCTGCTCCTCCTGGCATTTAATTTTCTTTTCGACTGTCTGTCTTTCTGTGATATATTAGCGAAGCTCTTTCAACATTGACTTCATTCATCTGGAAATATTTGCACACACAGTGCAGAGCAGGGAACAGCCATTATTGGTCTGGCAGGAGCGCTTGATTTGTTTTGCACTCGATCGTGCATTCGGTCGTGAGGATAGAAAAAAAACTGTGATAGCGATGAATCTGAGTAATTGTGAGGCTCAAGCTGGGAGCAATCAGTCTGTTGTTTGCTTGTTTGATCATAAAATACCACACAGCCTTTTAAATAGTGAGTTTCGTCCTTCTATTCTTTATACTAAACTCAACTAGCTAAATAAAACAACGCCATGCTTGATTTCAGCTGGCTAGCGTTCAGTCAGCGTGTGAAAGAGATTCAATCAACTCAAGGAATTTTTAAACCAACCACTGTGTGCCTTTGCAAATTTGTGGTGTAACAAAGCCTTTTTAATCAGTGATTTAATCAGGAATCAGAACAAAGAGACGAAACAACAAGCGCGACCACCGTAAATGTCTTAAAATGATGTTTGGCTCCTTTAATCCCGGATCATCTCAAAGTGGTGGAACACTGGAAGGAATTCTGCCTTTCCTAAGATTCCTTTTCGCCTGGTGCTGCTCGGTGGTCGTTCTGGTGTAGCTGCTGCACCTGACCCGCACTGGGAATGTAGATGCCTTCCATTCTCCTTCTGTGCCGTAATCAGCACATCCACCATTAGCATTGATTACAGCAAGGATCGGCCTCCTGGTGGACTGGCACAGCCTCCTGGTGGAGTCATCCTGTGGGATGGCGGCCCACTTCTCAATCTTTTGAGGATATTCGTGTTGCACTAACTCATTCAAACCACCCCACGGTTTTCCAGTTTGCTTCAGGTTGGGGCTCTATTGCTGTGCCAACCATAAACTGGGATGAAATTCTCGTAATCGCAGTGGCCGGTCTGAACCGTCATGGCAGCAGGCGGGTTTCTGATTCTGGGTGGTTTCTTGTAGATTGACCAGAATGCAGTTAGTCTGAGTATTGTGTTGTTTTCCTTCAAAGAGTTCTTGATTTATTTTTGCAATATCGAACGATCTTGTCTATTTAATTGTGAGAGTAGAAAAAAATAGTTTTAGAGATAACTTGGTGTAATTGTGAAGCCCAAGCTGGGGCCAATCATTCTCTCTGTTGGATGGATAGTGGATGATGCTGGTATAGAGGCACTATTGTGGAATGGTGACTATTTACCGCCCCTGTGACTTATCGGGTCAACTACTCCATCTCCAGCCTGCACATAGAATGGACCAGGAAATGTTGCTCCAGCTGTGGCATTCCTATAGTTGTAAATCTTCCTTTTATTTAGACGGCTGGATAAGATGAATTAATATTAGTGAATAAAGGCTGACGTTGATATTTCTCTAAGATTCACGGATCAGATCTGACATAGTGAGGTTCATAGTCAAAAAAAAGGGCAGGTTCTCACCTCCCAGCCCTCACCGCCCTTACAGAAGCACCATTGAAATTGTTCTTGACGGGATCGTGGAGACCTCCAGCAAGATCTATCATCTGCTGGAGGTTTACCGTTGCACAGCCTGCAGCATCATTTAGGATCCCAACCGCCTTTCCCACAAGCTGTTTTCCTTTCGGCGGTCGAGGGAAGAAGTATCGAAGCTTCTGTACGAAATCTAGTAGAAAGTTAAATAGCGTCTGCCCACAAGCAGAAGGGGAGCTTAAATAAACTCTACAAACCTCCCGTGTCAACACCCAACACTGCACCAAACAGACTTTTGAAGCTCCGTAAATTGACCGGTGCTGCCCTCACATGAACCGTGTTGCACTTTTTGTCGACCACTTTACACTTTCAGTTGAACTACCCTGAACATTAAATATTGACTTTTAAGGACTGTGCTGCGAAACACTCATTACTTCTTCTTGTCTTTGACTCTTCACTCTCGTTATGATGTAGCAGTAGGTTTGTTTTCAAACATTAATTATTAGACTTATTATTATGCCTTATGAATTTTGAAATTATGATTAATAATCTTTAAAAAGGAGACTGTGACCTTCCGATAGGGGTTGAGTTGCTGCCTAAAGCAAAGGTGTCTTGTTCTGGACGGTTGGTGAAATGGACCTTGAGCCGGACCGGTAGGTTCAGTACCGCATCAGCAGTAATGATGATGTTGTATCGATCCGCTGTCGTGAAGATAGAGAGCTTCCAGCTACGTTCCAACCCTCACCAGTGGTCATCAGCTCTGGGTAGTGACCAAAAGAATGAGGTCAAGGACACAAGCAGCTGGAATGACCTTCCTCCTTAGGGTGGCCGGGCTCAGCCTCAGAGATAAGGTGAAGGAGCTCGGAGTGGAGCCGCTGCTCCTTCGCATCAAAAGGTGCTATTTTAGATTGATTCGGGCATCTGATCCGGACGCCTCCCTTTGGAGGTTTTCCAGGAATGTCCAACTAGGAGGAGATATTGGAGGGACCATATATCTCATCTGGCCTGGGAACGACTCAGGATCCCCCAGGAAGTCGCGGACTCATTACTCAAAACTCATTCAAAGGGAATAATGAGGATGATTTCTTTTTTTAACACCCAAAGGTGTCCATTCCTGTCTTTGCTATTCCTGCTGACTGATTTAAAGTAGTGTCTTCTTTCTGGTATGCATCCACTAGGATAGAAAAAGATGGATCTGAGTATTGGAAAAAACAACAATCAGGTCCATCTGTGTCGCGTGTCACGCCTGTGGATGTATTTTAGAGCAAGATCCAGTAAGATATGTGTTTCATATTTTCATTTCAGTTTTTCCACCATTCGATGGCGTCTGCTTTGTCTCACTGCGCCTTTGACTCTGCAGCTCTCTTCGCCTGTACGTCAGCCGTGCACCTCCGATGTCAGCCAAGAAGCTGGAAGGGGATTTACAAAAGAAGTAGGAGAGGGAGGGACAGAACAGGGCTTCTGGATCTGTGAACAAAAAAAAAATACAAAAGGGGAGAGAATTCTGGTCGGGTTGGAGGAAATGGAAGGGAGGATTATCCATACGAGGAAAAGTCTTCAGACCATCTGTGACCTCAGACTGAAGCGGGCCCTCAGGGAGAGGGGAGCTATGCTGAGTGGGCGTCTGATAGCTAGCGTTGGCGTAGAGGTTACGCAGAGGTCACATGTTTGTGTAGGTGTCATGTAGGTGCATGATGAATGATTTATTGCAAACTAGGCATTCTAGTGAGTATGTCAGGGTGAATACTGGGGGGTTGGCATGAAGTCGTAACATTAGTGTTTCACTCGGGCTTGAATGAGGCGGATGACTCTGTTTGTGATCATAGAAGGTCATGACCTTCGTACCCAGTCTGCTGGTATGCGTATCCATCATGTCTGCTTAAATGTAAATATTGGACAATTTAGATGGCAGGGTTCAAAGTCAGGACACGTTTTTCGAGGTAGCGGAGGTACGGGATAATTGATGAAGGACTTATTATGGTATCTGGATGTCATGGCCTCAGTGGGATTAAGAAGAGCTTGATTTGGGAAGCATAAAGGAGCCAGTGACTTCCTTACCTGGGTAGGAAACAGGAGAAGCCTCCCAGCTGTGCAAATGGGCCAGATAAGATCAAAAAGAAACAACGGCTCCGTGGTAGTAACCATGACAACCGTACTGGGAAGGTATTTATCATCTTGCAGCTTTAGTCCTCCCAGTATCGTCCGGATTCCGTGACCAGGATTCATTCCAATGCAAACCTCCTCCCTCTACAGCGAGGATCCTGTTGTCGTTCCTAAGTCAAGTTCTCTCCCTCGGATGAAAAATCACAATGAGAGGCTGGTGAGGAGAGAGCTGAGCGCTCGCTCCGTGCTCCAGCCCTCACCTCATGACTTCTGGGTAGCGAGTGAAAGAGCGAGGCGGCTGGAATGAGCTTCCTTTGTGAGGTCATATTTAGAGATGGGGCGAAGAGCGCGGATATTTCGGGAAGGCCTTGGAATCCCCAAGGTTGAGTTGGGAAGCAATGGAGGGTAGAAGGACGCCTGGAATACCCCATTTGTCCAGCTGCCACCATTAAACACCCCGGGTTGAAATAAATGCATGGATGGATGGATGACACTCATGCGTCTGCGGATGGATCAGTACTGCAGCGAAGGTTTACTGCTGAGCTTTAAGATGTCAGTGACGAAACAGTGGGTGGGGGGGAGGGGAGGAGGAAGAGGAGGAGAAGCCAACAGGGACATGTGTAGAGATGACATGTGTAGAGAATGAATTAATGAGACAGCGGCGCTGCGACAGCGCACACATGGCTGCAGCTCTGCTGCTGCGCGGATGATGAACGAGACGTTTCTTCTCGCGTGATGCCTTTTATGAGCGCAGGAGTCTGTGAGTGAATGTTGAAAATAGAGAAGAGACAAGCAAAAGATTTTGAAAACCTCTGCCAAGGCACATCTGTATCCCAAGTTAAGGAGCAAATCCTACAGATTTCTCCATTAATGTCTGAGTTATTGTTAGATTTTAAATGTACCCACAGCTCCAACAAACTCTCTCAGTAACTCTCAAATGCTCTTAAATGTAGCCGGTCGTATCATGCACTTTCCACTTCAGTGTCTCTGTTCAGCCCCCTGAGCTCCCCTAAGGAACATCAAAGGATCAAAGGCAGTAATAGCCACATTGTGATTTCACTACTCCAAACGGCTTATTATTGGATTTTATTTTATTTGAAATGCTGCGAAAGACAGGACAAATGGTCAAGCGTTCGGATCTGAGCGGCTTTGATAACAGCCAAATTGTGATGGGTGAGGGACCGGGTCAGAACATCTCCAGAAATGCAGAAATGAAAGGTCTTGTTGGGTGTTTCTGCTCTGTTCTGTGATCTGAGGTGGGGGCAGCAGATGAACCGGAGACAGGGCCATGAATATGTTAAAACGTAAATGCTGGTTCTGATAGAAAGGGGACACAAACACACAAACTTAGCATAGATGTTTTTGGTGGCCTACAAAATATGAGTCAGGCGTCTTTAACGTTATGACCGACCTGTGAAAAGTCTCCGTCTCCAGGTCTGGGTCAGATGGTTGGTCAGTCTGTGTTTTTTTTGGGGGGGTTGGAGGATAATGAATGAAAATGAATGGAAAATTTGAACAATGCCCTTTCTTCTCAGCAGCTGTTTCTCACCAGCTTCTCCTCTCTCATATTCTCCGCTTCATCTCCCCTTTCTTAGCCCCTCCCATCAACGTCTCTCCTGCCTCGGGACTCCAGCTCTTATTTTAGGACTTTTTAATCGTTTCCTTTCCCAAACAAGCCAGCTGCTAATTGACCAGATATTATCTGTGGCACAGAGCGCCTCCTGGAGTTCAGTCAGTGAGGGCAACTACTACTTCATGGGAGTAATGGAGACGGCACCGAGGCCCGTTTGGCCTGCTGTGAGGAGTTCTGAGCACTAGATGGCATTGGCAGTGTGCTGACGTTCTTCCTGTTTACCTCCTCCGGAGAGAAAGCTCAACTCGCTGTAATTAAAAATGTCCCATCCCCTCACTGTCTGTCTCCAGATCCACTCAAAGATCAAAAATGAATCATATCAGCTCGTTATTCTAAACATGTGTCTTCGTTTTTGAATAATGATGGAGATCCGTCGCATCAAAAAGTGATGAAAGGGATCTGGTAAATCAATAAGACAACTGTGCATCACGTCACTGACTGACCTCAGCCTTGAGATAGAAGCAAAACTAATCTTACTTTCTCGATGTAGGTGGGAAAAACAAACTGAGCTAAAAGAAAAGAAAAGTGTAAAAATGAAACAAAAATTGAAACCGGGATGAGTCAGAGTCGTGAAAACCCCCTCCAGTTCCGGTAAATCAGATGCTGTGCTTGAACAGAAAACCCATTCTCCTCTCTTCTTCTTCTTTCAAATTGTCACATATTTTTTATTGGTACTATTTGGCCACAGCTGCAGCGCGTCAGGATAACGACTTCCTGTTTATCTAGTCAACCAACTGACACAAACATCAGAAATGAAGCTGAATCGGCCAAAGTCATGAGAACCAACAGGAAATGTCTCGCCACAGAACCTTCTGTCAGCGGCAGCACAAGGAGGTTTTTTGATTTGATCAGGAGCTCCGTCCATCAGGTGAAGAGCATTTCCGCCTTGGACCGTCTCTTTCTGTTCATAACATGAGAGGCAGAGGAGACGCACGATGAAGCACGTGTGCAGACATTTGATGAAGGTAGAAACTGTTTCAGACGTGATCTACATTTGGCTTCTAACGAAAATGATCTCAGATTAAGTTTATAATGATAAAGTTTGTAGTCTGCAATCCAAACGTATACGTCAAAGCAGTCCAGGTTCACACAGTGAAAGAGTCCAGGTTCATACAGTGAAAGAGTCCAGGTTCATACAGTGAAAGAGTCCAGGTTCACACAGTGAAACAGTCCAGGTTCACACAGTGAAAGAGTCCAGGTTCATACAGTGAAACAGTCCAGGGTCATACAGGGAAACAGTCCAGGTTCATACAGTGAAAGAGTCCAGGTTCATACAGTGAAACAGTCCAGGTTCATACAGTGAAAGAGTCCAGGTTCATACAGTGAAACAGTCCAGGTTCATACAGTGAAAGAGTCCAGGGTCATACAGTGAAACAGTCCAGGTTCATACAGTGAAAGAGTCCAGGGTCATACAGTGAAAGAGTCCAGGTTCATACAGTGAAACAGTCCAGGTTCATACAGTGAAAGAGTCCAGGTTCATACAGTGAAACAGTCCAGGTTCATACAGTGA